>JAOTOL010001175.1:222500-250000 GCA_034440575.1 Imbricaverruca yamaguchii
GTCTCACAATCGAAAGGCTGCGGGTTCGAGTCTCACCTGTCGCTACTCTTCGCCCGCGACCAGTCGGCGTGAGAGATTGGCGACGCTACATGACTCAACGGTCGATGTGTCGTAAAACCAATAACCACTAGCCACCACCATGGATAAACCCAGTCCTTCGAGATTGCGAAATTTGCAAGAACTACTCACATTATTTCCCGGGATACTTTCCATGGCATGTGAAATGGCTTTTCATGCACTGCGACCTGCATCGCGGTTATTTGTTTGTTTCCGTTGCTGTCCCGCTGACCTGAGGATGATGTACCGGCAGGCATCGCTGGATGAGCATCAGTCACCAATCGAATCCAAGCGGAAGAAGGAGGAGGAAAAGTCAGGTGAAGGAACGATTGCTAAACCCCGCCCGTAGACTTTTGGTCTCGCACTCTGCCCCCACTACAAACATGTACCACGGGAGAAGTTGGTGAAACCGAAGGCGTTATTGGTCATAATGAATGAGGTGTTCTCTCTTTTTTTTGGCGGACGATTCGTTTTCACTTTATGGAAGGTCGACAGGGATTGATATCCAGTCACTTTCTCTTCTATATCTCCTATACGTTGACAATGGTAGCAATTTTACAGCACATCCCCACCTTGGAAACCGTCCTGACGCACGCAGACACGAGTTAATGCTACTGCCGCTTGGGGTAATTACACACTTGCACCGTCATTTTATTGGGGCATCTGAGTGAGCGAAGGTAGTTTGAGCCAGCAAGTAAGCCATCGTTTACCGAGGGAATTTCGTTAGCCCGTCAACCTTTGTGGGTTGCTGTTCTTTCGTCGCTTCGGCTTTCGTTTACCTTGGTCCGTTCGCAAAAAGTAACCAGCGCGTTACTTGTTGAAAGACATTCACTGGTGCGGTGTTATGCTTTGGGTCGGCTGGTCACCTTCCAGGTCTGGCCAAAGATAACTATTCCTCGGAGAGTCGGGTGTGTGAAGCTCCAATCCGCCCGTGCGCCAGTTCTGTGCAAACCATGGACCACGGATTAATCACATAGCCACAGCTTGAGCTCCGATCCAATTTGCATTTATGATATTTCACCTAAAGTGCATATTGAAGCGGCTAGATCAGGTCACTCCTGAGCAGTATATACTAAGCTTGTTATGCAATGGATCTGAACAGCTTGCAAGGTGACCATTATTTTCGTGGTTAAAGATTGACACCCGGTTCCAATTCAGCCGGTAAAGCCCCTAAGGCGGGCTCTGTTCACCCCTGTTAATCTGTTTGTTTATTGGGTGCTTCACGACGCACTTTATGCACATTCACGACCAATGGCGCCGCACACACTTTCGCCGTTGGGCCGCGTGATTGTGAAATGTCCCGATCGGTGCGGGTGTCAAATCCGGGATCTTTGGTACCAAGAGTCCAACACCCTAACCACTCGGCACCCGCCCCCTCCTAACACTGTCCATTCTGCGACTGCGTTTCAGCCAAGCGGAGGTCGGAAGGCGACGAGTTTCGAGAGGTGAAGGACAAGAGGAGGGCACGGGTGAGTGTTGTGTTTGCTGGAAGTGATTTTTCGTGAAATAGGGTGGAATATGCCACTTCCTGAACACAGTGGACCTTCCTCCCGAAAAGTATGAACATCGTCTTCCCTGATTCGCATTTATGAAGTGCTCATGACTCGTTTCTAACAGTATCCCCAGTATCTCGTTGATAATTATCATTATTATGCTCACCATAACTGATATGATACACGGACATCTCGTGGCACAATTCCAGCCAAATGTATCATCTATGGTGCGGTGTGTTGCGCAATACCAGTTCATAGCATGGCTCTTTTTCTCGTTATGTTTAAAATAGTACGCCTAGGTTGTGTATCTCAAAAGAAACGAAAATCATGCAGTCATAAGTACACTATTGGGTTAAAATTGAGTATTTACCAAGTAAAATTGAGACTTGCCAAGTATTTTGAAGGAAATTATTTCCATGGCGAATTTTCACATCCGACTGTACATATTTTGACATTTCGCTCCCAACAAAATTCAATAATTTTATCACTGCTGGGATCGTGCACTTTTGACTGTCGGGAGGTTTTCCCCGGTGGGAAGCATATCTAGTTTCCATTTTTGGTAGCGTCTCGCTCCTCTCCCGGTGAAGAGCTTCCCGACTGCATCTCTGCCCCCTCCCCCCGCCCACTCATGGTACAATGAGTGCCGAGTCGGCTGGGGTGTACTCTCCGTTGGGAAGTGTGCAAGGTGCACGCATCAGCTTGGGTGGGTTGTGTTGTGTGCGGCGTCTAACCATGGACGACCCAGCACACCATCTCGATGGCCCCGGGTCGTGACGGTGCGCGGTCACTCGATGCTCCCACTGAGCCATCGGCGCTGACGTCACGCCAAACTGTGTGTGCCCAACTGCAAGTGCGCAATGCGACTGCAAGCAAAGCAGTTCCTTCCGTCGCAATCCCGAAATCCTCGGAACCAGACGGATGCCGAAATCTTGCGCAATGCGCGATATCCCGCCTGACCAGGTGTGCGGGGAGGGGCATTCCAGCCGCCGTGGACGATCCCGCGTCCGTTGGTCAATTCACGCCGGCCCAATTGGCACATAGTTGATAAGCTTCTGACATTTGGCTTGCCTGTGCGTCGGGCCCATCTTCACAGGCCTTTACATTATTTCGGCGCGAAAAAACGAATTCGTAGCTGTAGGGCAGTTATGGTATGGGAGATGGACCGTACTCTACACAGTACCTTCCACTCGACAACAGGCCGGAATTGGAATGTTGAACACTCGGTGTAGCTGCGTACTGTAGGGAATATGTCGCAAATATCAGATCGCTCGTGCTCCTGATGCGATGCAGGTGGAGGCCTGCTGACTTCAGCAGTTCTGGGTCTTGGCGCCAGGCATCGGTGTGAGTGGTGACGCGAAATTATATTACAAGTCTGGTGCGCTGTGGACAAGCTTGAGGTCTACTCAGTGCCGCACACCGTTTGCACAATGTTTATCGGCACAATGTTCTATTTATCGGCACAATGTTCTAACTCCAGTCTTGTGCGTTGTCATTTCACGTCTTCATGCATGAGAAGGTACCGCCATATTGTGTTGTCCCAGCTTATGACAACAGGCAGACATGGTTAGGCTATGAAAGCCTTTTGTGGATATTGTTTATTGTTTGTTTATTGGTTGGTTCACGACACATTTTATGCACATTCACGGCTAATGGCGCCGCCCACACTGTTTCGCCGGTGGGCCACAGGATTCGGAAATGATCTGAGTGGCGCTAGAGTCGAACCCGGGACCTTGGGTACCCATAGCCCGACACCTTAACTACTCGGCCATCCCCGCCTTCCCCCCCTTTTGTGAATATATTTTGGATGGTAGTTGTGGGCGTAATATTACGAGAACCCTTAGCGGAAAGGCTAGTTCGTGTTTGCAGCACCGAAAGTAGCGAACTGTGCAGCCCGTGGTGCAATAATGTCGCTGCACGTGCATTGGCACGCCTCTCAATTTCGCAACATTATATTCGCTAACATATAACCATCTTCTGAATGCATCCACACTGTGTCGAAGATTCTTGGAGAATCGCCATCACGAAGCGGTCAAATCACACAAGCCTCAGCGCAATTGAAAATAAAGTGCACCAGGCTACCGGGTTCCATGACAAACTTTCAAATATATTCGATCTGACCCATGTCCCTGGATATCAGACCTGACCCCGCGCCCTGGATGTCTCGCCTGACACCGCACTCTGGATGTCAAACCCGACATCGCGCCCTGGATATCAGACCTGGCCACGCGCCCTGGATATCAGACCCGACCCCGGTCCCTGCATGTCTGCCCTGACCCCGGACCCTGTACGTCTACCGTGACCCCGCGTCGTCTTTCGACAGCGGGAAGAGGACGTGGACTTTTACGACGACCAGTCGTCACGGTACGCTCCCGAGTACGACTGGGAGCGAGACCGGACGTCGGTCAAGGACAAACAGTATCCGATGAGCAGGCGAGCTCACCGCGAGCGGTCGCCGTGGTAGCGCCGGCCACCGTCGCAGCACGGTGCCGACCGTGGCCGGGCACCGCTGAGACTGGCACGTCGCGCCAGCGGTGCCGCTGGCGCGTCCAGCCGCCGTGGTTGCCGTGGCGACGGTGTGCGGAGGCGATCGACAGGCGTTGGAGCCCGGTCGGTTGTGTTTCACTGTCGTGTGGTGTGTCGGCCTGGCGAGCGGCGTCTGCGAGGCTGCGGCGGCGGGGCCGTCGTCTGCGTGTGCTCGGTCCGCGGCGGGGTGGTGCATGTTCTTGATTGCTCCGCACTGGAGGTCGGATGGGTGGCGAACGGTGGTGTGGCAGTTTCCGGTGTACGATGGCAATTTGGGCCACCGACACTACGCCCGGCACAGGCGCCAGTCACTGACTGTACAGATGGAGCAACATGTTCATAAAACAGTTCGTACTGAATACATATAGATGTTTAGCGAGCGTGTGTTTGGTTGTGTGGTGAGCTTGGTGTCAAAATCGTTGGCGCTTGGTGGCCAGTGGATCAGTGGTCAGAACTGAGGTATCTTAGGGTCAATATATTGGAGTGTCATCGCCGAGAACCGGTTGTCAGATGGTAGCTGATTAGCCAAAGCCGACGGAATCCGGACTCGCTCAACGCGTAAAATGGTGCTGAACAATCGCGAAGTCATTCATTCGAGACTTAAGATCACGCAGCAGGTAACGGCGCTGCCATAGGCGAGTTTGTTCACTTTGGTGGAAATAGATCATCGTCGAATATCCAGATGGACCAATTCCGATCCTCGCTAGACGCGATCGAATGGCCGCATTTCGTTCTCGAATTCGATGGTACTGCGACGACCATCCGGAGCAGTAGTAGTGCACTGTTGTCTTGAGCAGTAGCAGTACACCATTGCCCGGAGCAGCAGCAGCGTACCGTTACCCAGAGCACTAGCGGTACACCGTTATCCGGAACAGTAGCAGTACACCGTTGTCCTGAGCAGCAGCAGTACACCTTTGTCCGGAGCAGCAGCAGCAGGTCCGACCGAGCTCATCACGGAGGCGGCGGCGCGGTGTGCTGCTGAACTTCAGACGTCGGCCGGGCCCCAGCTCTCGCTCTCGCCGGCAGGCGATTTGGCCGGCACGACCCGTTGTCGTCAGCATTTGTGCCATGTCGGGGTGGTGCCGGAACTGCCGGCCGACAGACGGTGGTGCCGGGACTGCCGGCCGGCAGACGGTGGTGCCGGGACTGCCGGCCGGCAGACGGTGGTGCCAGGACTGCCGGCCGGCAGACGGTGGTGCCGGGACTGCCGGCCGACAGACACAGTGGTGCCGGGACTGCCGGCCGGCAGACGGTGGTGCGGACTGCCGGCCGGCAGACGGTGGTGCCGGAACGCCGGCCGACAGACGGTGGTGCCGGGACTGCCGGCCGACAGACGGTGGTGCCGGGACTGCCGGCCGGCAGACGGTGGTGCCGGGACTGCCGGCCGGCAGACGGTGGTGCCGGGACTGCCGGCCGGCAGACGGTGGTGCCGGGACTGCCGGCCGGCAGACGGTGGTGCCAGGACTGCCGGCCGACAGACGGTGGTGCCGGGACTGCCGGCCGGCAGACGGTGGTGCCGGACTGCCGGCCGGCAGACGGTGGTGCCAGGACTGCCGGCCGGCAGACGGTGGTGCCGGGACTGCCGGCCGACAGACGGTGGTGCCGGAACTGCCGGCCGGCAGACGGTGGTGCCGGGACTGCCGGCCGACAGACGGTGGTGCCGGGACTGCCGGCCGGCAGACGGTGGTGCCGGGACTGCCGGCCGGCAGACGGTGGTGCCGGGACTGCCGGCCGGCAGACGGTGGTGCCGGGACTGCCGGCCGGCAGACGGTGGTGCCAGGACTGCCGGCCGGCAGACGGTGGTGCCGGGACTGCCGGCCGGCAGACGGTGGTGCCAGGACTGCCGGCCGGCAGACGGTGGTGCCGGGACTGCCGGCCGGCAGACGGTGGTGCCGGGACTGCCGGCCGGCAGACGGTGGTGCCGGGACTGCCGGCCGGCAGACGGTGGTGCCGGGACTGCCGGCCGACAGACGGTGGTGCCAGGACTGCCGGCCGGCAGCCGGTGGTGCCGGGAGTGCCGGCCGACAGACGGTGCCGGGACTGCCGGCCGGCCGACGGTGGTGCCGGGACTGCCGGCCGGCAGACGGTGGTGCCGGGAGTGCCGGCCGACAGACGGTGCCGGGACTGCCGGCCGGCAGCCGGTGGTGCCGGGACTGTCGAGCGGTAATCGGTGAACACCGAGACGGCCGGTGAACCAGGTATTTCGTCTCGGCAGGTTGCGCATACCAGCTATCTTCGTTGACCGCTTTCCCACCCTGGTCTCGCCTCCCCTCCCTCCACACGCACACTTCTGAGTGGTATCCGGGCAGGAATGGACCGGTTGCGCTTACCGGTAGTGGCGTAACTCGCCGGGACGTTCATCACCGGTGCAGCGGCCAGTCCGGTGGCGTGCCGTTATTAGCAATCGTTGCACAAAAGCTCCGTACTCGGACCTACAACACAGCTTAATCGGATTCAGTATTCGAGTAGAAACATGAAATCCGCATGCCGGTATTCCGCAGTTCCAAATCGCTTTGCTGAAGCGACTTGAAGTGAACGCTGAACGTAGGTAAAGAATAAATGTTCCGTGTTGAGGTGACGAATCTAACAATGAACCGAGCACCAGAAGTGCAGCCAGAGTGTTCGTAAGGTAGTGGCCCTATCAATCAAATGGGAAACAGAAACTTTTCGGCGTGCAAAGCACTTCGGATATTTCTGGTTGTGCGTGGTGCAAATTCCAACATTTCTTGTCTCATCTAGCATATTTTTGGTTCCTGATGCGGAGTCCAGATTCAGTACTCCGCAGTAAAGGCGCAGTTCAGTACTCCCTGGGACTACCAGGAACCCGAAGTACTGAACTGTGCCTTCACTGCGCCTCTGCAGAGTTCCGAAGATAACGGCATACATTTGACGACACTGACGATATACGGCGAGAATTTGTCGGCATTCACAATGTACCGCGGACACTTGACACTGACGATGTACTATGTACATTCAACGACGCTGTCGACATGCGTCGGAAATGTGACGACACTGACGATACACGGTGGAAATTTGAACAATCGTACCGAATGCTAGCTAGCTATCGTACATATCGTGCCGAATGCTAGCTAGCTAGCATTCGGTACGACATCCATGCATTAAATTGTGTAGTTTTGTATTTTATCTGATGCAGGATTGATAAGCATTACTTTCGTTTTGCTGTGTATTGGATATTCTTACATGCCGTTTTCATTTGTAACAGTATGCCATCTTACCCCGCAACCGGTTCCATTTCACTACCAAGTCCTTTACATTCTCCAATCTGCTTTGGAATATGACGTGCCGTCCTTGTGTGTGGATGTGCCGGACATACCAAGCAGTCGCCAGTTTATTGTCTACTCGTGTGTACTCGTACTAGTTCATTGTGACATGGCAATGTCAAACACCCGTCATTTTCGTACTCGTGTACGGTGACATGACAATGCCAACCATCAGCCATTTTCGTACTCGTGTAGCAGTTCATCGTTACCGTACCCAATGACGACTTCCAGAACATCGCTTCATCCCTTGCTCTATCGATTACGTATAATGTGTACGTGTGTTGAATTTGAACATTGGGTCTACAGCAAGCCATAACGCTCCGTGCAGATGACCCGAGTGAATTTCAGTGCAGTAGCAGCAAGACTGGTGACATCTCACCAAACCGGGTGGGCAAAAGTCCTTATTTTCAGCACACATTTTCCGATCAGATAACAACAATGACAAGTTGACATCAGCGGGACGCCACGCCAGGAGTGCGGCCGGCCTAGCCGCCGGGCATCAGTGGCAGTGGCGGGCGGCCGAGCTGGCAACCGACGGTCGCCGATTGGCCGCACGATACTGACTAATGTTTCATCAGCGCGCCGGCCACCACTGCTGTTGCTTCACGTCGGCAGTCCCACGTAATCCTCGAACCGAGTCGACGACGATCGACACTGTCGCCGCCTTGTTCCGGAGAATTAGCAGCCCAGCAAGACGACTATCACTCGGTGCATAAAAGCGCGGCGCGCAGAGTCCGGCGCATCACAAACCGCCGACCCATCATGAAACTGGTAAGACCTCCAGGGGCATCGAGCGCCCGCTATCGGGGACGTCGACACCTTTGTAGTAACTGAGACAATTCTACAGGTTTTCGTCCCATACAGTGTCATGTGGCCAATGCAAAATTCAACAACTGGGATTAGTAATGCCAGCGTGACTCATGCCACCCACGTTGGAATGGTCGATGTGGCCCACCGAGTTATTTTTTCTCTCGAATTTTGCTGAGTGCCGTAGACATTAAAAGAAAACAATGGCAGTAACGATTAATGTTCAGCGTGTCCAGCTCAAAAGGATAATTTCATTGAGATGTGCAGTCGCACTGCCATATCCAAGCTCATGGTGTTCACAACGTTTCTGGAAGGCTCCATACTACCTTACAATCTCTCGCTGACGAATCCCACGTGGCCACAAAGCGGCACTATTGGCTTATTCATGGCAATATGCACCACAGTCGAGTCCAGTCCTCCGGATGCGTCGTCACGAGCTCTTCCAAACTGCATTATTATCAGGGTGGCGAAACATGGATCGTCTTCGACGACAGGGTCAGCGCGTGGTACTGTCGCAACGCGTGGTGACCGAGGCTAACTCGAGCCAAACGTTTGCAGATCACATCGGCAGCTCTGGTCCTCCTAGTGGTGGCGGTCGTTTCAGCCACGTGAGTTCCACCCACTGCTCCAGCTGTCTAACCCGGTCTACAACCTGGCGCCGCACTGTCTATTTATGAGTACTAACGTCATAGGAGCCTTGTGCTCTGTGGTGTCGTGTTGCGTGCATCTATGAGGCTAACATGAAGTCATGCAGAAAATAGCATCACTAGTGTAGCTATATTTGTTTTTGAGGAAGCCGTTGCTGTTCTTAAGTTGTTTTTTTTTGCCGAATCCTCTTAATGGACCGCTTTGTTAATGTTACCAGGTTTTTTTTCAAACATTTATTCATCTTTGCCAGGTACGGCTTATGTTTGCCAAAGGCGACTGTCGCGGAAGTTTAGTGGTACACTGGTTTTTAAAAAACGGAATATCTTAAATATCCTATATCAGCCAACATAAGGCGCGCTGGCGTCTCCGACAACGATAATAGTCGTTCCAAACTCCCACAAGTTTTTGCAATATATATATAGCTGTGAATTTTAGCGATGCGGACTTGAATTCTGCGCGTGGAAGTCCTGGACGACGTTGCAGCGAAGCCAAACGCGCATATCGAAGTGAATAATAGCGTGGCGCATACTCCCTTTGCATCCACGAAACTCCTTCACTGGGAGAAAGTACACAACACAAGAGGTCGGCAGGACATAGCTGAAGGCCATATCACTTAGTGTCTGCCTATTCAAGGTCAGGGACTCGGCTCCAAAGTACAAGTCTGATCAACAAGGGCATCCATCAGTTAACAGCTATCCATGTTGAAAAATAGCGACGGATCAGAATTTCCGCCGCATTTTCTTGAGAACTACGCGAGGTTAACATGTTTGAACTGCGCGTGACGCGCACCGCCCTCATGGTGCAGTGGGCAAATGAGTCTGTTTCGAGTGTGGGAGCTGTCTGATTTTGGTCCAACCACGAGCAGGCTATTCATCCTCCCACGAGCAGGCTCCCACTCAGGCAGATGAGAGTAACCGGGTAGTGTCGGCCGTAACGCTGACCAACATCGCGAGCCCGCGATGCAGGTCCCGCGAGCATGATCTGCCTTCGAACAGCTCCTTCGGTTCGCTGGCACACCATGAGGGTACGACCTCTCCCCTTGTTGTCAGAACAGTCCTCTGTTAAACGCGCCCGAGAAGGCAGGATGACACCGCCGTGTGCATGTGTCATTGCGGAGAGACGTGTGTCAATCGCGTGCACTAGGATGCCAACAAGTGGAACGTTTGCCGTGAGCGCGCGTGCATCTATGTGAATGCCCGCGTTGCAAAAATCCCAAGTGGAGGACCCAACGTGTTTTAGAAGACTAGAAGAAAAAGATCAGGTGCTTATGCTCGGGACGAAATAAATTTCAGTAGAACGCCACCCAACCGACGACCTATGCCTTGTGGTTACAGGTTTGGTGCGGGATATGGCGGCAAGGGAGGCGGCCAAGGATTCAGTGGAGGATACGGCCACAGCGACGGCTATGACAGCTATCTCGGACATTATAGCAATGTAGGAAGCTATCGAAGAGGACATCACGGCTATGGGGTGGGCCACTACGGAGCAAGTTTCGGAGGGAACGGTTTTGGCTTCGGAGGAAAGGGAGGAAGCTTCGGAGGCAATGTCGGTTACGCTAGCCACAGCCATCACGGGGGCTACAGCAGCTTCGGATCCTCCGGTGGTTACTTAAGTAATGACGGTTACGGAGGGAAAGGTGGAAGTTTCGGAGGAAAGGGAGGTTTCGGAGGAAAGGACGGGGGCTTCGGGGGAGGCTCGCGCTACGAGCTAGTGGCAGTACTGCGGAGTGGCGGATATCATGGACACGGAAATGGCGGGTACCTATTTGGCGGGAACAGTGGATACGGACAGAATGGAAACGGTGGGTACGCATTTGGCGGAGACAGTGGATATAGAAGTAGCGGTGGGTACGGTTCGTACCACAGTGTGGGCAATGTCTACTGAGTAGGTACAGATGTTCGAACTCTGTTACGTACCTGGTCACCACCATGTGCTCCTGGTGGGAGCCAATATTTGAAATCACCAGCAAGAGCCTATGTCCGAGCACGTATTGAGTGGCATTGCTCTTGTTGTTGCTGGTGCCTGAAACGTTCTGGTCTGTGTTTGCATAGACGGGGGGGGGACAGGCAGGATCTGTGGTCCCTTCCCCCCAGAGGCGGTCGCATGTTTTGATTTGAGAACCACCGCATTGTCTGGACATACAAGGGCTGGCCCATACCGGGTTGATCAGCCGTCAAACACACGCCACTAGTCAACGCTGAAGAGTCGGTTTGTTGAGACAGCTCGGTAGGGCCAGGCATGTCGTAGCCGCAGCCCGACCTTGGTCTACTGGTTGGCGCGGCGTTCGTCTGTCTGCTTGTGGCAATACAGCGCCGACCGAACTCGCCAGTGTATGCGCAGCGGCTGAGCCCCGGCCACAAGCAGCAGCCGGCCGACCACACAGCGGCCGCGACGCTGGGTTAGCGGGTATGAGCCGCCTCGTCATGCCGCTGCTGGTGGCGCGCAACATAGTCACACCTTCAGCATACAGGTCAGGTCGCCGTCCTCGTACCCAGTCTCAACCGCAGCTCATCCACTGCAGCGGGCGGCTGTGGCTATCCTCTCACACTTGGTGCAGCTTGGTAATGTATCGACTCCACTGTGCAGTGTTCATGGAGTAATCACCTCACAAAGTAGCCTTTTGAACCATACAATTGTCTGTTTATCTACTTCAGCCTTAGCAAAGCAAATTTTCAACAACTTCATTTTGCCCAGTATGCGGATACCAACAGTGTACCAGAGGAGGAAAGGGGGAAGGAATACCCCCTCTGAAATGTGGTGGGCCTACATGAACCGCGTCGGGCCCAAATTGAGCCCCCCAAATCGCATCGTGGATGGGAATTAGGGCGTATCAACTGCTACCGGTCATCAAGTACCGGGGATGAAAAAGTGAGCTGGGGACCCAACATTTCCGTCGAGCCCACATAAAAATCGCGTCGCGTTCTTATCGGCAGGGCATACGGCATCCCCGCGACACCTCTGGGCTCAGAGCCGCAACAGGGGACAGGCCTGACATCCGGGAACAGGCTCTTGTCAGCCGGGAACAAGCCTGACAGGCAATCAGTTAAAACATTGTGCCGGGAAATAGCTTCCAAAGCCGGCGTCAGTCATCGACCCACGTCCCACCGGATGTATCTTCAATTCGGAGGTGCAACAGCCACAGAGTCACCTGCGTAAGTGCCACCCGCACGGTTTATTGCTGCAACCCACCAACACCAAAACCACAGCCATACGTACGTTATCACGGGGCAAGAGGCGACAGCTTGCCGTCCTCGGCCCCGTCCGCTAGTCTGGGCCTGGGCAGCCGGCCTAGGGTCCCGTCAGTTGCCCATCAAACTCAGTCCGTCCAGCACACATGCCTCTGTCCGTACAGGCTCAACCGATGGCCGAGAGATACCCTCTCACGACGCGGCACGTGCCCTGGTCCGTCCCAGTAGCCGGGAATCAGCTCGCCAGCTGTGCTGCGTAATGCTAGCCAGGTCGGCCGTGATGGAGCATCGCCATCCAACACAAGCCACCTGGGGCCGGTCCCAGCATGTAACCTCCAGATGTTACACAAGTGCATACACCAACACAAAAAATGTAGCGAATCACGGCAGCGGTACCGCATACGCAGCTAGTCAGAACATCACTGTATCAGATCTCGTATCGGATCACGTCACAACACACACAGCACCGCATCAAGTCCCATCTCGGGCTACATCACAACACACACAGCATCACATCAGGCCACGTCACAACACAGCACCGCATTAGGTCCCGTTTGAGGCCACATCACAACACACACAGCACCACATCAGGTCCCGTCACAACACACACAGCACTGCATCAGGTCCCATCATAACACACACAGCACACCAGACCCTGTCTCGGGCTACATCACAATAAACACTGCACCCCATTAGGTCGAGTGTCAGACCACACCACAATACACACAGCAATCCATCAGGTCCATCTTAGGCCACATTACAACACACAACACCCTATCAGGTTCCACCTCAGATCGCGCTACAACACACACACACACAGCACCTCATCAGGTTCCGTCTCAGATCGCGCTACAACACACACGCACAGCACCGCATCAGGCTGTCTCAGGCCACATCACAACACACACAGCACCACATCAGGTCCCGTCTCAGGCCACATCACAACACGCACAGCACCGCATCAGGCTGTCTCAGGCCACATCACAACACACACAGCACCACATCAGGTCCCGTCTCAGGCCACATCACAACACACACAGCACCACATCAGGTCCTGTCACAGGCCACATCACAACAAACAGCACCACATCACAACACACACATCACCACATCAGGTCCTGCCACAGGCCACATCACAACACACACAGCACCACATCAGGTCCTGTCACAGGCCACATCACAACACACTCAGCACTGCATCAGGTCCTGTCTCAGGCCACATCACAACACACACAGCACCACATCAGGTCACACTCCGGATGACATCACAACACCACAGCACCACATCAGGTCCTGTCTCAGGCCACATCACAACACACACAGCACCACATCAGGTCCCATTTCAGGCCACATCACAACACAGACAGCACTGCATCAGGTCCTATCTCAGGCCACATCACAACACACACAGCACTGCATCAGGCCCCATCTCGGATGACATCACAACACACACAGCATTGCATCAGGTTCCGTCTCAGATCGCGCTACAACACACACACACACACAGTACCGCATCGGACACAATATCAGGCCACGCCGAAGCACGCATCACATCACTAGTCATGACGGACACGCAGCCCACGAGAAGATGCCGGCACACGACTGATCCGCCTCCTTCCGCTTGGCCGTCGTGAGGACTGACCACGGCTGGTGACGTCACTAGCATCAGCTGAAGACGTCATCGATCGTCGCTGACGCCGTCTGGTCACTGCAAGTGATGTCATTACGTCACAGCAGGACAATGGCGGATACAGGCACAAAAGTAAGGCCCGCAAAAGCCTCGCGCAATGGTAACGTTGACTACCTACGTGCGACTGATGAGAAAGGAACGCTTTGAAATCGACGAATAGTATATAACAAATAGTACGAATAATAGTACGAATAACAGAAGGCCACTTCAAAAGGTACCCTATCCCCGTAAGAATCGAGGATAAGACCAATGCCTACATTATATGACGCCATTGTTTTCGTGATGCTCGCCGCGACACTGATATTTGTTAACTAAACATGTAAACAGGTGTGCAGCTTCCACAATAGAAAGTCAGGGCGGCTGAAGAATCGTGCATACATTAAGATGCACAGAGCCAACGCGAGTGCACCAGCCTCCAAGTGTGCTGATGCGGCCTCAACAGCCACATCCAACAATGGCGGCATGGACCGGCTCTTCTGTACATGTCGATTTGCGTTGATGCAATCCTGAATTAGAATGAAATGCACACATATATGCTAAGCAAAATATATATATATATATATAAACCTTGCAGCGCCTTCCACTGTCGAACTGTCTAGAGAGATTTGGATCCAACGAATTACATTGTCACCCACAAAATAAGTGTCCATTGCTCAATGTCTAAGCCAAGTTATAGCCTCGATTAGTCACAATTGCTGTACCTCCTTGCACATTGTAATTTCTGTCACAGAACGCATACAGTGTTAGGCAGCTGCTGAATTCAAAGTAATTATCTGAAACGCAAACTAAAAATGTCAAGTACACAAGCACAATCACCGAAAGCATGTCTGCACAATTATTCGCCTGAATTCAGTTGACCAGAAGTATTGTATGCGCTGACATAATTATAATCAACGACTGGCAGATAAAGGAACCACGTATCTCACCTACAACTACCAGACGCATCAACATCATGACCATCGTCCTCGTGATCTTGATGCTCGCTCTCACCTCGTCGTTGTCACCCTCGTCGTCGCAGGCGTCCACTGCACGCTTGCGGCGCTTGGCTGAGCCCCTCCGACTGGCCCGGGACTTGCGCTTGCCTGTCGAGTCAGTGTCGTCCTCGTCTGGGCGCGGACGGCAGCAAGTCACAGCACCGGAGCGGTTCTCAAACAACACTCGTGGTTATTGGTTGTATGACACGTGGACCGCTGTGTCATGTAGCATCGCCAATATCTCACGCCGATTGGTCGCGGGCGAAGAATACCAACAGGCGAGACTCGAACCCACAATTTTTCAATTGTGAGAAGGGCAACTTATCCCTAGACTACTCGTCCCATCGAACAACACTGATTGTACAGACCCACGACGGTAGACTTAGGCGATTTCTGCAAATGCAATTCGTAGCAGATACTGTACCTAATCATGAAGTGGGAAGAGCATTTTAAGAGATACATATGACACTACTCGGATAAACGATTTGAAATAGCAATGTGTCAACACACATACTTCTGATATGTGAAAGAATGCAGCGATTTTTTAACAAAAACGTTTCGTTGACACTCAGATCGAGCAGCGAGGTGTTTATCATTTGACGCCCAAAAGATGCCACAACAAATTCAGTTGGACATACCATTTGCTCCATAGTCAGCGCCTGCTGGTGTCTGTGGGATCACTAACTATTCCTCCTCTAGTGGCCAGTAAAACGGTTCTTTACCCCTGGCCGGTGAGCCAAAATTTGTTCCATGTCGTCAACAGTCAGAGCACTCAACATTCTCCGTCAAATACCGAAAGACCACTGCGCTAGCAACCGGTCGACCACTGATAGTTCCTACCAACGATCGGCATGCCACCAAGACTTCCTATGGGCGACCAGATAGACCACTAACCGAAGGTTAGTGGTCTATCTGGTGGCCGGCCGACCACTCACCATTGCCGGGCCGCGGCTGGGAGGCCAGCCGCTGCTCCTCCTGACGGCGCGACAACACGAACACCCGCTCCAGCACGACGCTGTCCTCGTAAATCAGCGACGCCTCCTCGTTGTACAGCTGGGCGTTGGCGAACATGAGCACCACGTCCGACTGCAGGTCGTCCATGCTGGCGTACTGCGGCGGTCAGGTCACGTCAGGTCATGCCGCGGCGGCATCGTGCAGGATGAAACTGCCGGCCGACTGGCGGGGCGGTTGGCAAGTGGGAGTGGCCGGCAGAATGTCAAGAAGACAAGGTCGTGGTGACACTGTGGGGGTCAGGTCGCTGACCGGCCGACCTGCCGCTGTGAAGGTGATGACAGGTCACAAAGACTGCCGCTTGAGCAGCGATTGGATTGGTTTATTTGATTAATGTAATTGCCAGCAGGGAAGGCCCCACTGACAGGCTAACTCGAGCGATAAATGAGGTGAATAAACAAGCAGCAAATGACCAAGCTAACTTCAGGGTTGCGCATCGAATACCTTGGGGACGCACACCGGAATTAAGTCCGCACAAGTGGTTCGAAATTGATTTTTTTAAATAGAGTGGAGGGGGAGGATGGGTGACGCTAAAAAGCTAACTCATGCCTAACATAAAATGTGCCAATCTATATGACAACGACTATTGATGATCTACTTTACATGACCCTTGTTGATTGGTTGATGATGGTAATGTCTGTGGTGAATCGGCTACCTTCACCAGTCGGCAGTGCTGCTGCCAGAAGCCATATGCGATTTTAAAGGGGCAAATCTGACTCAGAATGCACACAAAAATGGCACCTAATCATGTCAAAAAGAAAAAGTAATGTCAAAAACAATTGCCATTCAGCATGGGTCTCCACCAAAATTTCACAACTTAATGCCACTGTTCGGCCCCCCCTCTTTCCCGTCGTCCCCCCAAACCCCTTTATTCCCCCCCCCCCCAGGAAAAAAAAAAATTGGGGCCCCCCCCCCCCCAAAAAACCCCCTAAGCGCCCCCCCCTCCCTTCACCCCCCCCCCCCCCCACCCCTTATTTAAAAAAAAAAAAAAAACCGCCCTCTTTTCCCGACTATGTCCCCCCGAGAATAATAGTCTCGCAACCCCCTCCCCCCGGCCAAAAAAAGCCCCCCAAAACCCGGGCCACCGGACACAGACACAGACACACACACGGGCACACACAGACACAGACACACACACACAGACACACACACACACAGACACACACACACACACACACACACACACACACACACACACACACACACACACACACACACACACACACACACACACACACACACACACACACACACACACACACACACACACACACACACACACACACACACACACACACACACACACACACACACACACACACACACACACACACACACACACCCATACGTGTAAGGCGTGCAAAGCGAGGACTGTGACTCGTCACCGACTATCGAGGACCATATGAAGGCACCAGTTGACAAGGCTCAGACTTCGAATGGTACTAGTCGTGCATGTCTAGTCATGCTCTGTCTATAGAGTTACGGAGAAAAATATCATGACAGGCCATCAGAGCGAAACTGAATACCGAGGACCGATGCGATAACCGAGGACCGATTTCGCACGGGCGCAACCAGGGGGTGCAACTGCGGGCGTTTGCTCCTTTCCTCGCTCAAAGCGTTTTTCAAGCGAAGGCGCCTCTCAGAGTAGAAAAGGCACCTCATCCAGGGAAATAGTGACACATCCGGAGAAATGGTGAGCCTCCAGAAAGAAAATACTCGAATAATCAAATTCCCTTCATCCGCCCCTGTCGGTGTGTGAACTGTGCGGACGTGCTGTGAATATCGAGGACCGTGTGTGAAGGGTTCCTACCATCCACCACATGCGAGGACCGCTTTATACCCATCCACGTTGTCTTCTCAAACGCCCTGTGCGGTATCGACGCTGATCACAGCCACAAGTATATGATAATGAGTCTGGCACCTGGCATCAAGCAGCAAGACGCAGCTTGACATCCGCTAGGAAGCAACGTATATTTCCTGGTGACGTCGACTATTTCCCTTGTAACTTAATTTCGGTAATTCGAAGTCAAGATCACGGAGGATCATGAAATTGTGTTGAACATCAGATGCTCCTTAGTGCGACCGTACTGAAATACTGTAATAATGTTGTTTGAAATACAATGTGTTCTCCTTAATTTTCCGCTGCTACCAAGCTTGCGCAGTAGTGGAGAGCGGCAAGGGGAAGCATTCCATAATATATACAATTATTTTCAATCCATTCTTCAAACCCGAATGCATCGGACACAATGTGAAAACATGCGATATGACAAGATAAAGGCTCATCTTCCCTCACCCGTCTCCCATTTCACCTTGAAGCACGTTAAGCTCTACGTCAAGTTTGGAGGACTATCGAGCGCCTCCTTCCGGGCGCAGGGGAACCGACTGTACAAATGCTGGTGGCGCCTTTGCCGAATCCCCCTGCTGCGGGAATTAACAAACAAACAAACAATGGTAAGGAACGGCAACGAAAACAGCACGCAGTAATCTGGAACTTTAGCAACTTTTATCATAAAATGACCTTTTGGGATCATTGCAAGGATTTTTTCTCGCCGCCAACATAATACGATACTCTGTCCTGCTGAGTATTGTGGAAGCTCACTGGACCGGTGCTGATGGTGTCCCTGATGAGCCGTCCCTACTTAACACCGTTGGAGCTGGCCGAACTGTGATGGTGGCGTCTCTGTCGAGCGGTCCTTGCTGACTACTGCGGGAGCTGACTGGACAGGTTCTGGTAGCGTCCCTGCCGAGCCTGAATACCGTTAGAGTAGCGAACCAGTACTGGCGGTGTCACTGCTGAGTCACCTCTACTGAGTACCGGTGGAGTCGACCGATCGATGCTAGTTGCATAAGGACCGAACGGTTCCTACTACGTAACGGGGAAGCTGATCTGACCAGTGTTGGCGGCATCCCTGCCGAGCAACGCCTGCTGAGTGTGGGGGTGCTGGCCGGCGACGCTGGTGGCGTACAAACCATGCGGCCCCTACTATGCACCGTGGGATCTGGTGCTAGTGGGGTACGTGCCGAGCGGTTCCTACTGAGTGCCGTGGGAGCTGACTAGGCCAGTGCTGGTGGCGTTTCTCTCGAACCGCCACCACTGGGTACTGGGGGAGCTGACCGGACCGGTGTTGGTGGCGTCTCTGCTGAGCGGCCTTACTGAGCACAGGTGGAGCTGATCGGCCGATGTTGGTCATGCCGATGATAGTAGTGTCCTACTATTTCTGTGGTATCGCTGTAGTGTAATGGTCATGGTGGGACGGTTCCAGATGTGGAGCGAAACGCCGAGTTCGCGTGTGAACATCAGTTTGTTTTTTTGGCGTCTGAATCGTACTGCATGTCGTTAACCGCTAAGAGTAAGTAGCCCTGTGGACCACTTGGAATAGTGTTTGTCTGTTGCGGTGTTATTTAATGCGGGATATTCACCACCAGATTTCAAATACGTCTGGATTCGTGGTTGTTAATGCGGAAATCGAATCGAGTTTTGCCGAACTTTAGCAATATTTGCTGGATTTTCACTTATTCGTCTTTGAGAAGCATTGCAGTCAATTTTATAAAAAGTCCGGTTCGAACAATCTTTGAAACAAAACTTGGCATCCTGTGCGGTTTCAGTCTGCTATTTTCTTTGTCTTTCGGCGCTAGGTGCGTCAAGATGGCTAAAACTAGGCTGAGGTTCGTCTATTTGTGCAGAATTTCAGATAGTGTTCAAAACATAACAATAGTGATACACATGCGCAGAAATGAAAATGCCCTGCGCGCCTTATTCGCGATGCTAACACCACAGGAAATAAAATATATATCACTTTCTAGTTCCCTCTGAATGTAAAATGAATAGCGATTCAAAACACGATGTTCATGTGGACGCCATCAGTCATGGCATCTCTCCCCAAATACGTGTTTCACAAAACAGAATATACATTCGGTGTTGAGGTTAGCATATTGTTGCGCGATAAATATGTTGTGTAGTCTTATCATGTCTCATCAGAAAGGGTCATTATAACATAGTGATCATAATGGTCATATGTTCCCGATCATTATGTTCTTGAAAGTTCAATATTTGCAAGCGAGGATATGGGAATCCCAACTTCGTCTCGATACTATACAAGAATAGTGAATACGTGGATTATAGATACAGGTGTGAAAACGAAAGTTATTTATATAAAAATTGAAATCGGGTACAACTTCAGCTATGCTATTTGTTTCTTGGTTTCTAGTATATCATTGGACCGATCAGTATTGGTAACCTATTGGTGTGACATAATGCTGCTTCAGGTATCGTCGCATCCTCTCCGCTGGTGCCAATCGATTGCTGCTCACATGACGAGCAATAAGGGGCGTACTGCTAGACTGTGGGCTACGCCAACGGAGAGAGTTGGAAATATCGGAACACAACAGTCAGGTTTTGAGGTTGATTCAAATTAGTCAGGTCCTGCAACGAGCCGGCGACTCGTAATGCGGGGCTTAGAGTTACAAGCACGGTGTGATGGCTGAAGCAAGACTATTGAAATTATGGATGCGTTAGGCATGCGGCCGAGCCAGGTGGTGAATCTGCGAGCTCGGGAACGGATCCAGAAGCCTGGCGGGATGAACTTTCACAACAAATCTCCGATTTATTTTCCTTTAAAAATTATTCGATTTTTTAACCGCTGATATTCCTAGGATTTGTTTGATACCATATTTATCATATATAATGTTGCTAGACTTCGAGAAAATACAATCTTATTGCAAAATATAGGAAATAATCGGTTCCTAGAGGAGAGGGGGAGTGGCGGAATGGCTGCAAACACGAGTCCATGGCTATTCAGGGCGCTCGCAATACCCATGGATCTGATATAACTATGACTAAATAAGCGTGTGTCCTTGTTAGCACTTCATTTACTCTCCGGCACCATAAACACTCACAGAGCATGGGAGGATATAGGGAATAAGCATAGGAGCATGTGTGAAATGTGAAATGTGCCCCTTTGGCTGGATAGGCCAGAAGGCTCGAGTGCACTCCTTCCCCTGCCGCTCGACTGATTTTTCATTCGTCAAGGACTACGAGGGATAGACGCCTCTAAGAGGAATAGGCCCCACTTGGAGACGAAAAAGCACCCTTCATTGTGCTCCGGTATACTCCACATCTTTCGCTTTACGAATTTTTCTGCCGAAGCGCCCCGCCGACCAAATGTGTCCCTCCCGAAGGAAATTTAGGAATTTAAACCTGAATGTTTTGGTTTTTTCAACGTGGCTGCGTGTGGAGAATTATGTGCATGACTCGTTGGTTGGGAAATATGCTGGGGGGATAGGTGTCAATTTACAGACAGGTATGTAACTGCCGAAGAGTGTTGAATATGGGTCTGATAAGGAAACAAGGGTTTGGAAGTGTTATCATGCATAGCATGTCATATACTTCGGACGATATTTAATGAAGCACTTGCGTCCATTTATCCAGAACTCAGCCAGACCCTTCTTTCTAGTGTTTATTCTCAGGTTTCCATTTAACTGGGATGCAAGCGGGCAAGACCGTCGTATTTTCAAATTAGACAGCCAGAACCTGACTGGTTTTCCTCACTGATTCCCAATTAAATCTCAACACATTGCAACCTGGGTTGCCAACAAGCACTTAAGCACAAATGTCAAGGAATTATTTCCCCTAATGTGACACTTATTTCCCCGGACCATTGTTACATGCTACAGAAAGTGCTACAAACTAACCTAGCATACACCAGCAGATAGTTGATCGCATCAATTAGGATGAACTATCAATCATCTTTGTCAGCAACTATCCATTCCATCACCATCACCATCCCATTCTCACGCTTCACACCATCACCATCACCATCGTTTAGCACAATCGGGTCAACTATCAGTAGGTCCATGTAAGGTTAATAATTTACGCATAGGTGTAGGTTAGGTTACATCAGCTTACAACACGTGCAATATACCTTCAATAAGGAGCTGAGGAAATGAGTGCTACTGTAGGAGAAATAGATGTTCAGCAAGCGGCTTTAAGTACTGAGAGGAAATATGGACCAGGAAATGAATGCAAAGGCCCCCTGAAGACATAAGCGCGTATAAATAGCATCAACTATTCTGATAAACGTTGCCCCCATTTTATTATGTGTTGACGGTCAATCGTGGAAGTAGTTTACCTCCGGTATGCTTCTAGGTTGGTGCTTACACACCAGAAAGCTGACTTCTAATGATGCAGGATCACTTTCTATTCGGGTCCTATACCTATCCTGCTTATACAGTATTGGTTTTACCTCATGTAGACCTGGCACTTAAACCTACTCGTCAAGCACTTCTTTTTCGCACTGCATCAGATGTTTCCTCAGTTGAAGGTTTATGAAATGTACCATAAACTAACCAAATAAAATATCAACGTTTAGATTGCATCCTCTTAAACTCTTGGATAATTGATCGTATCTGCCAAAATTTAGTCAATATATCTGAGGACACTTGAGAAAAACAAATTTTCTGCAAACTGGCGGATCCAAGGACGGGCAAGGGAGCCATGTTCCTCGTCCAAGGAGGCCGATTTTGCCTAGCTTTTGCAGTCAGTAAAATATCATATTCTTCAAGTCTAATAACATTTCATGACATAAGTATTGTCTTAAGCAGATCCGACTACTGTATCCGGTTAAAATCCGATGGCTGTTTGGAAACTGGAGGAACGTTTTTGAATTTAGCCCCAAGCTTGGCTTTCGGATCCGCCTCTGGCTCTACATGTGATTAAAGTGCTGCATCAGTGAAATATAAATGACAGAAACCTGCGAATATAGTTAGATTAAGTGAAAAGATGAGCCAATTGTCAATTTACCACAAAATGTTTTGTGGGGGTGGATTTATTGATCAGAGCTAGGCATGGAGATGGAGCCAGGTCATTGACCTCATCAAAGCAGAAACCATAGTAAGATGAATGAAGCCAAGACTGCATCTGAAGCTGAACAGCTAAAGCAAACCTAGATGGTGCCACATTCATGCCTTCAAAGACCAAACCAAAAAGAGGCTAGAGCCAACAGTTGAAAACGTTAGTTAAATAATGCGAAGGGTTGATTCCAAAAGATCGGAACTAAATCCAAAGCCACGAATATAAAAGCTAGAAAGTCGAAGTTGTTTGTATGAAAGCGAAAATAAGGCAAAGGCGTTGCACCTTTTTGTGGTTAGGGGTGGGGTGGAAATTCGAGGCAGAATCCATCATCATTGGTGATCAAGGCTGGGGGAGGGGGGCGATGTCATGCTCCTCCATAAAAAACAGCTAGTTATCTGGAGTAAAATTATCTTGAAATTGAAGTCGAAATCATCTGAAGGATGTAATTTTACGTGGCAATGGGCACATAAATAGGTATTAGAACATTGCATCCTCATTTTCGTTACTTCAAGCAGGGTATCTCATCCATGAAGACATTTTGCCGGTAGTTTTCCTCAAACGAAATCCTAAATCATGGCCTGATCCTGGGTTGTGAGGCATGCCCACATGTATATTTGTAGGTAACAACGTGCTGTGTATGCGCAATCTTTTTCTACATTAGCCATTGTCAAAAGCTGTAGTCTGTCGATATGGTAATTGAATTTAGCCCCTAATGTGAAGAATATATTCATTTCAGTAAACAAGTGAACTGACCCGCTTGCAAATTCTTGCGAAATTAAGCCTTCGGTGAGCGTGTTGTAGTGCAGCATGTAATGTCCTTTCCCGCCAGCTACCAATTTGAAAGAAAGGCAAAGATTTTGCCAGCGCATCTTTTTACTGGAAAAGTAGTTTATTTGTTGTCAGGACATCTGTCCATCAGCGCATATTTTACTCATCAAGCATTCTAAGCAGCTACAAGGCATCTCTTACATATACAAGGAAGCAGCTTTCTTCCATAATTGCATTCCAATGTGGCACAGCCAGAATTCTATTTGCGAGATATCATGCAGATCAGGATGGGTTCCCCCATACTGGGATCCCCAAAACAAAGGCACATTCATCAGGTTAGATTCATTGTATCTCAGTGGGCAACCTACGAAGGCAGTTCTGTCTTCTCATCCATAGAAAGGAACTCAAAGTGAATTATGTCATAAATTGATTCGCAGGACATGCAATAACTAGAAGAGTTGTTGTCACGTATCTTATTAAGCAATCCTACTTGTTAACACTTATTTTACTGGCCCTGCAACCTTAACACTCGCACGTCCGACGGTCCGCACCAACTTCGCCGATCCGCTCAGGTCCGCCGATCTGCTTATTTTTTTCGCTCAGGTCAATACTCGGGTCACTGGGTCATCATAGGTCAATTTCGACGAGATCGGGTGGGACACTCAGATATTGACACATATTATCAGGACCTGTAACAAATAGAAACAAACGGCGAACGTTATTCGATTCACAGAGAACAATCGAGGCGCCAACTACGTGTCCAAGCAGGGATACTTCTTACTCCGAAACTATGACCTCAGGCCAAGGTCATGAAGTAGCCTAGGGAGGGTATGTAATGTATCAATCGACACGTCTTGACGATACAAGCACAATGGCGGTAATTTGAGCCTTCTAACTCAATGCACTTAGATATAATGCACAGCAATGTGCTAGTGATCTCAGGTGACCTCAGATGACCTTGGTGAGGTAATTGAGCAAAAATGTCAGCGGTAACATTAAGCATAGCTGCCAACTACACGCCACAACTGCTGTGAGGTCATTCCGAGAGCAAATATGTAACCAGGAAACATTAGTATATTTTACCATAGCCCTATGGTAGGGGAACCGATGGCCGCGACCTGACCTCAGGTCAATGCCACGAAAAAACGACATATATTATGGTCCCTGATGAGATCATGACGTGATATAAGTTTGAAATCAATCGCCCAATTATTGTGGAAGTTATGCCACCTAGAACTCCAAGGGATGTTGGGTCACTACGCCTCACCTGATGACCTGACCTGAGATGACCCAAGGTTAAAAATGTATGAGGATATGCGGAAAAGACGAATGAGCAACCATGCGAGGTTTGACCTTGCTAGCCCGATTAGGATGGCGGCAAATTAGGATACCCCGCAGGGGGCTGATATCTGCCCCCCGGACCTGCGCCTCTTAAATATTGATGGGTCACTTTTATAGTAGGATGGCGTGGCTCACCACCGATCCCCCATATGTTGAAGCCTATTGAATAAAGTATCAGTAGATTGAGGTTTGTTTGATAATCTACATTGCTCGGCTATTGTATGTGTTTAATATTTGATATGTACATAAGCCGTTTCCAAGGTTAAGGCGTATTCACATCATTGTGACCTGAGGTGTTCACGAGACATGTTTTACACACATTTTACCCACATAAAACAGAACAAAAGAGGGTAGGATAGTTGAGGTTGTGTCAGGGTATGTTTTTAAGAGGGAACGTTTATAGAGAAACCTTAATTCTTCCATTTATTCTTATAACGAAGGTTCAGATGAGTTGCGTTAAGTTATATTTTATTTCCAAAATTGTTACTTTCGAGTTTTACTTTTGATTATATTTAATCTAAAAGCAGGCTACCAACTGCTTGCAAGCTGAAAAGAAAACATTTCAAACAGAAATAATTGGTCACATTCTCTTAGTCACTTCCATAACTATAGTACTGAAACACTTTCCCACAAATCTGACCAGCACGTTGAATCACATTTACGAGATCACCCTAAGGTTAGCTGTACATATTTCAAATTTTAGGACTCACATTTTTTATAGTAACGAATCCAGCCAGCAGCAAAAATCACGAAGTTGGAGCCTGAGGCAGACAGTCACAACGCCGAGGACATAATTGTAACGAAAAGTAAAAACCCAAATGTGTGGCTCAAGTCAGTGTAAAAATATCAGCTTCATGAAGCCAAAGGCAGCTTCGTCCAGTGTCTGATATGGGACCTATGTTAACCCGCGCCGTCTCGGGGGGTCTTCAACCCCCTCAGGTTTTTCGCGGATTGAACGAATGGCGCGCAACAGCGCACCAAAATTTGGCACACCTTTTCCCACATCAATATCTCATGCTGTTTCAAAATTTTGAAGTCAGGTCATCTAGGGTCAACGAGTTAGTCAAGGTCAAGTGAAGTCACCTCCAAAAATGTTCAACCATTCATCACGCTTTAACGGATACAGATATTCTAATGGCATTTTCAGCATTTGCCTATCCTTAGGGATACAACAAAACGTACGAGAGGAATTTTTCATTTTTCCGTCTTTTACTACATATTAATGTTGCATATTTGCCAATTAGAGTTCAAATCGATGATTCTGTCTAAAGTAAGCATTTTTTTATCAGAGACTATAATGTGTAGAGCAGACCGAGAAACGTTGTTGACTTCCAACAACGTTTATCGGTCTGCTCTACCTATTACAAAAAGAAAAGTAAAGAAAACTTGAACTTAAAATTTTGTAATTAAGAAAAGAAGAAATTTTTATTTTGGAGGGCCAAACAAATATATGGTCCGGGTCGATTTCGCTGTCCTTTTCTGATTCCAAATATTTTTTCCTCAAATATCCCCCGAAATGAAGTCCCCAGAGCCAAAAACATAATGTAAGTCTTGAAAAGCCGTGAAAATGTAGCCCCGCTAGTGACGTTATTTTGGGGAGAAATTGTACTATTCGGGGTGGATCCGGGCTCTGCATGCCGAGCGCTTTACGATGACACCTCTTTCGTTTTCGTGTGACGCTTAGTTTGGATTTTAGATGGGGTTACTACCCCCCCCCCGATGCGGGGTGTGAGTATCTGATCGGAGACGGAACGGGTTAAGCAGACTCTGTGATGTGCGTTGACAGATCTAGGGGTTACTGGGATGCCAAATATTCAAAACCACAATGCCCTGCCCTGACTTCACCACCCAAAATGGTACATTATGTCTGGTTATCGCAACATGGGCTGGATCAAGGGGGGAAATGTGCATTTCTGTAATTACTGTTGCCACACAACTTAGACGCATGCTCCATTTAATATGGTAACTGTGGTGGAATGTCCTCTTAGTGATACATAGCTTTAATTTGGAAAGCAACATTTGTGGACCTAAATGAAGCGCAGTTGTTCCTTATGCTATTCTGTCGTAGGTCCTCACTATTGTGTGGAAGCGCCAGGATGGATGGGTTCCGGATGCTCCATGAATTCCTGAAATATACAGGCCTTTCCTCGAAGCACTTGTGGATCCACCCAGTCGGTTTAGAGGGCTGTGACTTCTGAGAAATCTTTTATCTTAAAATTCCTCCAATATTATGGGTGACGTAAACAAGCATCAGAAGGACATTGTTCAGGGGAAAGAACCAAAGTCGCATCAGTAGAAAATAGATCATTCGGGGGGTACATTGGAGTGACATGGTTGGCCCCACGGGTCCACCATGTCTGGGAGTATTTTATGATACGTAAAAATTAACATAAATTACCAGAAATCGATCCGAGGGGCTGATGAAGCCCAAGGTCGGTTTCCACCAACTAGGTTAATTTTCCATTACTGCCAGTGAGAGAACATTTCATGGTGCTGACCTGAAGGACACAACTTAACAATTATTACTATTGATGAACTTAAGGACAGAATACATGAAGGAAATTGGAGAACTCACATCGGGTGGGGGTCCACCCAATGGGGTTCCATGCTACACGGTGGCATAATGGGGCATGTCAGCTCTAACAGGCGCCCTCCCCAGATGTATGCAAAGCACGCACATGGCCGGCTCCCCGAGCTGGAAGTAGAGGAGTTTCCCACCCTCGCCCCTGGTTAAGTCATCTTAAATATGATCTGCTTTGAAGCCGATTCTTGAAATGCACTGTCATTCGTCGCATGCTAAACTTAAAAATCATTAGTGGCTCCAATTCTATCGAACATAAATGCACCTGACATCATACGAGTAGATGCT
>JAOTOL010001175.1:252500-336626 GCA_034440575.1 Imbricaverruca yamaguchii
GACACACACATGGCATGCATCGTCACTGGCACTGTGGGTTTATGGGCGCACAAATAAGTCTGAAGGCGATCTCCAACCACATAGACACGTGACGGCATTCGTGAGTTGGAACAACAGCCTGCGAATAACAACACATCGGGTGGGATTTGGCAGAACAAGGTGGCCGACACGTGATGCCACTATCATCGGCGCATAACCAAACTGATCATTCACACACCAGCCTAGTCGACGATACTCTGCACCGTACTGATCACGCACACACGGACGCTAAATGAAGTCGTACTCGGCGCCCCCCTAAGCCCAAACAACGAATCGACCACTCACACGTCAGCGTAGTTGACGATACTCTGCACCACACTGCGCATGGCCTTGCGCATGCGCAGTGGCACGGGCGCTGCGCCGCTCGGTCGGCCCCGCTTCTTGCGAGGCCGCTCGTCATCGTCGTCGTGGACTCGTCGCCGATCGGCGGACGAGCGCGACGAGCCGGCGCCTCGGCCTCGCTTCCGGGCTGCCGGCTCGTCCTCCTCGTCTTCCATAATCTCGTTCCCGTCGTCATCCACGGCCTGTGCAGAGAACGGTTGGGACTGCAGGAACTGGGCTGGTAGTGCCACGGGACATTGTCACTGCAGCATATGGGCAGTGGCAGACATGGTCACTCGCTTAGCCACTTCTCGCATGCCCGATGTTTCGGACATCAAGATAATGCATCATACACACAATGTTGGTGTGGGTGTATGAGGAAACATCTCCGCAACTTGAGGCTCTCAGCGAATGCAAATCCCTCCGATGCCCATTGAATGGGATGTTTACCGGCGAAATTGTAAATAGGCAAGCCAATAAAATCACAAGCTGACCACCTCCAGCTCCAACAGCAACACTTATAAACACGGTTTAAAAATAAGCGCAAGTAACATAGCCAAGCATTGTTCGTACTCGTACAGTAGACATATGTTGACATGAGCCTGAAGCTAAACTGGCGAACAACGATCTCACAGAGGTATAAAGCAACCTAAAATTAGCAACTCTTAGCCTGAGTCCAGAGCAGACAATGTCGACACCTATCTGAAGTAAAGTTGGGGTGATCATCACAAAAGTGAGAAGTCTTCGTACTAAGGGAGTGACACGTTCCCGTACGAGCGAGACTCCCCGTGACAGGAATGAGACCACCTGCAAAGGAACAACGCACTCCTTCCGCCTGCACCTTGCATGGACCCTCGCGGTGTGGGACAGTTCTACTTCCGCCCACACCCTGCATGGACCCTCGCGGTGTGGGACAGTTCTACCTCCGCCCACACCCTGCATGGACCCTCGCTCTGTGGGACAGTTCTACCTCCGCCCACACCCTGCATGGACCCTCGCTCTGTGGGACAGTTCTACTTCCGCCCACACCCTGCATGGACCCTCGCTCTGTGGGACAGTTCTACCTCCGCCTGCATCCTGCATGGACCCTCGCTCTGTGGGACAGTTCTACCTCCGCCTGCATCCTGCATGGACCCTCGCGGTGTGGGACAGTTCTACCTCCGCCCACACCCTGCATGGACCCTCGCTCTGTGGGACAGTTCTACCTCCGCCCACACCCTGCATGGACCCTCGCGGTGTGTGACAGTTCTACCTCCGCCCACACCCTGCATGGACCCTCGCGGTGTGTGACAGTTCTACCTCCGCCTGCATCCTGCATGAACCCTCGCTCTGTGGGACAGTTCTACCTCTTGCAGTGTGTATATGGACAGAAGATGGAGCAACTTCACCCCCCCCCCCACCCCACACACACACACACACAATCCACATTTGTTTTGAGCTAAATAGAGGTACGGTAAAAGGCACAGCATAGCTCGATCATTTAACTCTCATAATTACTTCAAACACCTTTGTCTACCTCTGGTGTTAACCGACTCTCCAGGTCAGGTCAGATGGGTCAACGGTCGTGTGACGTCAGTCACCCAAGTCATTGCCGTACTTTTAAGACCATAGTCGTGAAACAAAAGTGGTTTTGAGCTTCAATGTTAATCGTGCACAAAGTAAAGAAAAGTCAGTCTTACAGTGTTCTCAACTGCCTTCAGTTGGGTGCAAATTAACACCTAACACAACTTTTTCTTACATCGCTTCCAATATCTTTCCAATAACCTTGTGCCTAGCTACTCGTCAGTTATGTGCATGTTAGAGGATAGGATCACGAAGGACGCATCCAGTTGCTCTCAACTGTAGATTGTACATCCAGAAAATGCTTGCCTACGATTTTTATTCACGCATGAAAATAGATCCTTCAACCAAATTCGACACCACTAGTTCGGATTCAACATTTCATGTGCCCCAGAATGTATGTCTAAATATCCCAATTTTACATCTTCCCTCATCCATGGCATTCTTCCTACATTTGATACCCAACTCGAGATGAATTTAAGAGCACTGGTGGGAGCACCACGACATGCACAAAGATCAGGCCAAGATGAAGCACAAATAAATGTGATCAACTGGTGAAACTGACGACGGCTTAAACACAATGTGCTAAGAAAAAGAAATTTGGCGACACCTAACAATATTTCTTAGGCCAAACATGTTCTCTTAAAAGAATACAACAAAACGCATTCGTGTCATTTGTAGAAAACCCTACAGATTTTTGTCTTAACACACGCCCTGGGAGGCCTCTGAAAACTACGTGCACTTGATGGGATGGGATTCCGCCCGCCTAAGATATCGGCTCCTATTAATGCTGGAGTAACGAAATTCACAGCGTGGATGGGTGCGGTAGTGAACTCTATTATGTGCAAATTCCGTTATGCAAATTCCACTATGCAATCCATGCAATTTTCTTGCTTTGCGTGGCCTGGCACGTCATTGTTATGGGTCGCTTAATGTAATTAAAAGTTCCAAAATTGGCATCAATGACGTGTTGGACATTCCTAATAATGCAATACAAATGCTAGGTCTGGCATTTGACCTCAGGTCACCTACATAGTAGCATTTCATGAGGTCAGTTACCTGTTACAATTACTGGAACCGGGCCGACAGCCCGACTGCACCGTTGGGCGGCTCGGCGCAATCGGCTTGGCGAAGAAAGGAGCAGGGACATGAATAAAGCAGGGAAACGCTTAGGTACACAATGACAAACAGTAGTTTTCAGGATGTGTAGGTTGGTTATTGGGGTTTAGGGGCGAATCAACTGCAGAGGTCATCCAGCCAGGATGTGCAGCGAGTAACATGCAAAGTGACATCGATCGCCTGACAGTCATTTGCATTGATAACAATATTCCAGTTGACCAAGCTTGGCTCCATTAATCTGCCATGAACTTGACCTGACTTGACCTCGGTGACCTAACATGACCTTGAAACTATATAGCATAACAATACGCATCAAACATGTCGCCAGTATTGCTAAGAATACTTCCATTTTGCCAATGTACGGGAAGCACATCAGCGCCGACTTCTGTGGTCTAGCGCCACGGAATGCTTCGACTTTAACGGCCCCTAACTCGGAAAAAATTCGACAGATTTCCGCTTTTCTTACTTTAAGCGACGCGCCGGACATTTCTAGGCAGGTACGCAAAATGGCGTACATCAACACGTAAAACCTGGAATTATGTACGAAAAACCGGAGGGGTGGGCGGATTTCGCCCCCTCCCCAGTGCTCATTATTAACACACGCCCTGGAGGGCCTCTGAAAATTGCGCGCACTGGAGGGGCGCGGATTCCGCCCCCCCGCCCTAAGACATCGGCTCCTATTAAGGCTAGAGCAACGAAATTCGTAGGGTGGGTGGGCACAATAGTGAACTTTATTGTGTACAAACTTCATGACCTTAGGTCAATATCTTCAAGGTCGAATGAGGTCAAAATAGCAAAATTTTCTGGTTTTGCGTGGCTTGTCATGGTTATGGATCGCAGTGATTGTGTTGAAATCCTCCAAAATTGGCATTAACGATGCTTTGGACATTACTAATGATGCAATACAGATGCCAGATCCGCCATTTAACCTCAGGACACCTATATAGGAACACTGTATTAGGTCATTACCTGCTCCAGTTACCAGAACCGGGCTGCCAACACGACTGCTCCGTTGGGCGGCTCGGCACAATCGGCTTGGCAAAGAAAGGCGTGAAATACATGAATAAAGTATGAAAATGCTTAGGCACACAATGACAAACAGTAGATTTCGGGATGTGTAGGGAGTAACATGTCAAGTGACATCAATCGCATGACAGTCATTTGCATTTATGACAACATTCCAGTTGACCAAGTTTCGTTCCATTAGCCTATCATGAACTTGACCTGACTTGACCTCGGCGACCTAACATGGGGTTGGCGGATTTCGCCATACCCCTCCAGAGCGTGTGTTAACCAGTCATGAACTTGACCTGACTTGACCTCGGTGACTTGACATGACTTTGAAACAATATAGCATGACAATGTACATCAAACAAGTCACTAGTTTTGCCAAGAACATTTCCTTTTTGCCAATATACGGGAAGCGCATCAGCACCGATATTTGTGGACTGGCGCTGAGAAAAGTTATTGACTTTAGCGACCCCTAACTCGAAAAAAATATTGGTCGATTTTCATTTTTCTTACTTTAAGCAACGCGCCGGTAATTTTGTAGCAGGTACACAAACAATGCTTTATATCGGCCGGTAAAACCTGGAGTTATCTGCGAAAAACCGGAGGGGCGGGCGGATTTCACCCCCTTCAAGGGCGCATGCTAAGGAAATACAAAATTTTCAAATAACGCTTCCTGACCATAGTCATACCGCAAACGAAGTCGGTTTGCAAAATTTCCTCGTTAAACCCTGGTTGAACCATAGTTAGGTCTCTATAGTGATGTGTTTTCGAGACGTTTCAGGTAAAATCTCATCGATCTAATCTCACATGAAGTTCAATCTTATAACACTTAGAGGACTTCATTTGTCATTAGATATATTTCGTTTTGTCTACAAATATTAATTAGTGACGGAAAGAGGCACAACACACTTTTCCTAAGTTTGAATATCCATTTCAAATGGTGGTCTGATCTCAGGCAATTTCTCTGTTGCTAAGCATTTGTTGGCCACTTGCCTACACATTCATGTTCATCTTCTTAACATACCCTCCATGGTTTGCCATGGAAAATGATCAAACGTAAGCAGACACCGAAATAAAATGAAGTGGTGACAGTCTTCCCCCAGCTTCAACACCTTAGGAAACCTGACCTCTAATTATACACAATGTGCGCTCATCAATTGTTGAAAGGAATAACATTTGCCAAATCGCTATCTTGAGGCGGGTAAGGGCTATCTCAGAAAGGAGCTCGGCGAGGTCGAATCGGTCCCCTGCTTACTGCGATAACTGGGATCGGCACACCCGCCCCGCAGCAGCCACGAGGTCGCGACGCCAGCCAGCCCGTGAGCCGACTCACGCCAATGGCCTTCAGCCAGTCGCGATCGCTGAGCCGGTCCGTGTAGTCGACCTCCTTGCGGGCGCGCACACGGCGGCCGAGCAGGCCCGCCTCGTCCTCGTCCCGGGTCAGCTCGTCGATGTCGGCCTCGTCGCGGATCAACCAGTCTGGTAGCTCCGACTGTTCCATGAGGCGCGGCCGGTGCGCCGTACCAAGGCTGGCCTCCTCGCGGCGCCGCTCCATGTCCAGCCGCTGGAACAGCTCCAGCTCATCCTCGGAGCGCGCCATCATCTGGTTCACCGTCTCCTCGTCCGGCACCTCGTTCTCCTCCTGACGACAATGTGCGGCGAGTAAGCTCTTCTGCGGGGAAGATTAGTGGACATCTCCGAAATTGGGTGAGTTGTGATTCTCTGGGTTGCGATCATCCGAGGTAGAGTAGTGATCTTCGATATGGGATAAGCAACATCAGGATTGTGATCCTCGCCAGCGGGGATGAGTCGATGAAATCTCCGAGATGGGGATGGGTTGATCCTCTGGGTGTAGTATTCGCTGGTTCACGGCCCCTCGCCATGCGATGCACTCTAACCATGCGAGAAAAAAAAAACGCTTCACAAGGAAAGACAAGCCAGTATTATCGCCAAGAGATAATGATACCAACGCGCAACAGTGAAGCAAGTCGCAGCCTACGAATTTATTGAGTGTTTCACTTCGTGAAGTATTCTTCTTCGCTCGTCTGGTTTATTAGCATTGCTATTAATGTAGCATAAAGCTATGCATGCGCTGAATATGTACAATGACACCACACACAACATTTTTCGACATGAAGTCGTCTTTTTAACTACGGCTACAGCATTGTCGCATATTCTACGGCTACAGCATAGTCACCTCCTCGTCCACCTCCTCGTCTTGGAGGATGCTCTGCAGCATCTGCCGACGCTCCATGCCAGTCGACTTCTGGTCGAACTTGCCCGCCTGAATCACCTTCTCGTCCATGTTCAGCTTGTACCTGGCATCGGTCGCAGCACAGGTGAGAACGAAGGTCACAGGACAGGCAGCAGGATGACCAACTCCAGACCGGTGGTGCAAGTTTAGGCATCAGAAGACTCCATGCCGGCACCGATGGATCCGGAACATGCAAGATGTGAGCACGGCCGAGGCCTAACTCCGATGCACAATACTGGCCAGTCGACTACCAACTAGACGAGGGCCAACACTATCAAGCGTTAGATGCTCAATCCGGGATACGAGTCAGTTCACTATTCAATTCGGTCGATTGGTCGCGGGAGAAGAGTAGCGACAGGTGAGACTCGAACCCACAACCTTTCGATTGTGAGACTAGAAACTTACCCCTAGGCGACTCGTCCCAGCTCCCTGGGAGAGGTGACCGTCACGTCGGCTGCAGCGACTCACTTGGCGGCCGCCAGGATGCGCTCCTCGATGCTGTTGACCGACATGAGCCGCAGCACGCGCACCTCGTTCTTCTGGCCAATCCTGTGCGCGCGGTCCTGCGCCTGCAGGTCCGTGTGCGGGTTCCAGTCGCTGTCGAAGATCACCACCGTGTCGGCTGTCTGTAGGTGAGACGGATAAACGTCACGGTGGAACTGGAACGAGTCAGGGAGGGATGGGGTCACGGTGTGACTCGGAGTAAGGGTCACGGTGGGACGGAGATAGGTCACAGTGGGATAGGGACAGGTCACAGTGAGACGGGGATAAGTCACGGTGGGATGGATACATGTCGAGATGAATCATGGTTGGATGGGAACAGGTTACGGTGTGACCGGGATAAGTCACGGTGGGATGGAGACAGGTCGCGGAGAGACGGGAATGGGCCACGGTTGGATGCACACAGGTCGCGGTGAGACGGGTACTAGTAATGGAGGGACGGAGACAGGTCACGATGGGACGGAAATGAGTCACGATGGGATGGAGACAGATCACGGTGAAACGGGGATATGTCACGGTGGAATGGGGACAGGTCACAGTGAGATGGGAATGAGTCGTCACGGTGAGATGGTGACAGGTCACGGTGGGATGAAGATCGATCGCGGTGGGACGAGGATAAGTCATGGTGTGATGCAGACAGATCGCAGTGAGACGGGGACGAGTCATGGTATGATGCAGACAGGTCGCGGTGAGACGGGATGAATCACTGTGGAATGGGAACCGGTCACGGTGGGACGGGGATATGCCACTGTAGAACGAATACCGGTCACAGCACTATGGTGTGACTAAGACCAGTTGAAGTTCTTCAATTTCTAACCGAAGACACGTGCCTTGCAATAGCAGTGATTGGGTATCCACCATGTTCAGCTTTACATGTGATTTCATGTATGTAATATGTATTTCAGATATACATTTCAAATATGATTTTCTCGTGATTTATATTCGTGACTTAATAATTAGGTAATTATTTCATAAATAGGAAAGTTGACACCAGCTCGGCGTCAGAAGATTCAGATTCGGCGCCAGTTCAAGAAGCGTGTTCCTTTGCCGGTTCGGTTGATGAGAATGCATCACAATCTGCCACACAATGTGTAGGGCCTGATGCTATACTAAATCACACTATGTGTCAGACCCATAATCAGACTCGGGCCATACATGGTCGGGCCATAATCAGACTCGGGCCATAATTAGACACGGGCCCTGCATACTCGGGCCATTAGTTTAGTTATTTGGGCTTAGGGGTGCTTCGACTGCTTCGGTCATACAACGCCCATACATACTCGGGCCACAAATAGTCGGGCCCGACGTCAGCCTCTGCATCACACTTTGCGTGGGGTCTGACGCCAGAACTTGAAATACGATCCTGAGTAGGACTCAATGTGCCTCAGGATCACACTCAGAGTTGGGCCGGCGGCAGACTCTGATTCATTGTTTCTGAGCGGGCCATCCTCAGTTGGGGTGTGAAGTGTGCCAGTCGAGGTGTCGCCGCCAGTACCTGCAGGTTTAGACCCAGACCGCCGGCGCGCGTCGACAACATGAAGAGGAAGTACTCCGAGTTGGGCTGGTTAAACAGCCGCAGCAGCTCGCCGCGATCCTCCGCCTTCGTGGTGCCGTCCAGCCTTAAGTACCTGGTGAATACGGGCAGATGAGGTCAGCTGCCACAAACACTTTTTTGTTTATTGGGTGGTTCACGACGCGCTTTTTGCACATTCATGGCTAATGTGGCACGGCATGGCATGGCACCACCCACACTACCATAAGCGCTTTGATGAACGTCGTCATGGCTCAATGGTGGGTGTCTGTGATTACGGACGCGTCGGCCGTCCGGTCTCAGGTGCACGGAGAGATGGTGGAGCACTTGATGACGAGGTCAGGGATCAGTGGTTCAGTGTCTGGGATTACGGACGCGTCGACCGTCCGGTCTTAGATGCGCGGCAGAACGTCAGAGCGCCATTTCTTGGTCACACCTTGGCCGCATCATTCAGCTGCAGGCTTGTACATAAGAACCCTACGACGAACATACTCCACCATGCATGGATACGACACGGAAGCCTTTGTGAGGAGCATCATGGAACATCAGAGCATGACTGGTCCATGATGCTCCTCGCTTTACTGTTGGACACACTTGATATCAGCTGGCAAACATGGTACGGCCTCATGTACACATTCAACTTAAACGTAAAGTAATCCTAACGATTCCACAAATTACCATCTTTTCAGTGGATAAAAGAACAGCTGAACACCTCGGAAATACCAGAAGCATCCCTTATTTGCTCTGGTCTCGTGTACTCTTCCTTCAAGGCGTTATATGATGCAAGATTCATAGAGCAAAACGATGAGTGCCTGAATTAAAACAAGAACAAGACATCCGCCTAAAAACGAGTTTTCTGTAAGAAACGGACTGACGAATGCGATTACAGCAGCAATGTATTAGAGTAATACGACAGCACGTTAGAGAATCGGCATGAGTTTTGGTGGAAGTGCATAGTATGTCCGTGTTTTGCAATATTAGGTTATACACAGATCCTACAGTCAAGGCCATCTGTGCTGTCTGGTTTTTGAATCATGAATATCTGTGAAGTTAACAAATCAGGGTTGTGCACTCTATGGGGTTCACTCATTGTGGTCTCCTTTCTCTTAAGATGAGCATCTCCGAGAACGTCTTAATAGAGGAGACGAACTTTACACCTGATATCCTTGATGTATTTTACCCGGTATCGTCGCAACCGTGCTTCCCTAGCCCTGCTTTAATATGTGGCCATTGTTTTATTACGGCAAGGTAATCATGCACCACTGGCTCTGGTTTAACATATGGATATTTCTTTATTACAGCGAGGTAATCATACACCACTGGCCTTGCTATAATACGTAGACAATGTTTTTTACAGCGAGATAATTACACACCACTGGCCCTGCATTAATCTGTCGACAATACTTCGTTATAACGAGGACGAAATTACTGCGGTATATATATATATATATATATATATATATATATATATATATATATATATATATATATATATTATATATATATATATATCATTTTCACGTCCACGCTATTCCCGAAAATTGGCCGGAATAAGGTGCATGTCTTTACGGGCTGCCAGGTACGCAGCTTCAGGGTTAAAATATTGTTTTTTCATTAGGTGTGAGATGTCGAAATGAGCATAGCAGGATGTCGAAATTTGACATGTAATTAGTGTAATTTAAAATGTTTTTGATGTCTTTCAGACTAAAATTTGAGTTCATGGTGTAGGTGATTATGACTGGACTTTTATCATTTGTTTTAAGGTTCATAATGTAAGAAAAGATGTATTCGGGATAAGGAGAATAATAACTATGATGAACTGGTTGGTTGGTTATTTGGCCTTAGGGGCGCATCGGCTGCTTCGGTCATACAGTGCCTATATGATGAACTGGTATTGTATCCCATATCACATAGGTCATCCCTTTACCTGAAATTGCATTGCAAAATGTTAGTGTAACAACATTCCATATTGAGGGCATGCACATGCCATTTATAAACGAGATACTGTTACAAAGGAGACATAAATATTTCATATCAATGAGCAGGATGCTGCTACTTCTTGGAGAAGGATGTCAATTGAGTGTTCAGAAAGTGGTATATTCAGAAAGTGGAATAATTTATCACAGAGCAACTTTGATACACCTGCATATTGTATTCAGTGCAGGGCATCATTAATTGCTGAATAAGGACTTCAGGAGTGCTGGATGATACCAGGTTTCAGGATACTGGGTAGACTATCTGAAACAGAAGAGACTCTGATACGGTTTCAGGATATTTTCTGATCGCAGGTCATTGGTGCACCCCAACTATGGCATATTTCAATTGTTGAAGGGCATCAGGATGTCTTCAGTTGAGTTCATGTTGGCGTCATAATCAGCAGCTAGTAAGCAAGGATGTCACAAAAGCCATCAACAGGGAGGTCGATTGAACTTTCATTGGGTGGTATTTTCCACCCATTTTCTTGAAAAATTTAACACTGCGCAGCTTCGAGTGGTACACATACCTCTCGTCGCAGAATTGTGCCTGATCCCGTGCAGGCAGGCAGGCGAGCCCATGACCTTTCTACTGCCCTCGCTCGTCCAACGTTAATGGCACCTTTTATCAATTGTATGCATTGCACCGTATCGCTTGCACTAGCTTCATACTGAATTGGGACGACGCGACAAATATATTCACGCCACGTGGTTGGTTATTGGCTTTACGTCACATCGACCGTTGAGACCTGTAACGTCGCCAATCTCTCACGCCGATTGGCCGCAGACGAAGAGTAGCGACATGTCAGACTCGAACCCACAACTTTTCCAATGTGAGACGGGCAACCTACCCCCAGACTACCCGTCCCTCTCGCGCCATGTGCAGCTGAGGTGACGTCACACTGACTTGTATTGCTTATGGTTGAGATAGTCCTCCATGATGGCCATCAACTGCGTCATCTGGCAGAAGAGCAGCACCCGGTGGCCGCAGTGATGCAGCTTGGGCAGGATCCGGTCCAATAGCTCGAACTTCCCAGACGCCCGGTACACGTCAGGCCTGGAAACACAATTCGCCAGAAGCGAACTTCACGTGGTGCGAACGTCTTGCGACTCGGTAGAAAGTGCATGAAGCTGCGTCGGAAAACACACAGCCATGACGGGAGCTCGGTGCCACACCCGATACCAACACCAGCCCTCAACCGGCCACACCACGCTATCATCAGCTGCGCCACGAACACCCTCACCATGGGACCCGCTGAACATCTGAAGCCATCCACGGGACCCGCTGGACGTGTCTCCTACAACGGTGGTCAACTAGCCGGCGGAACAGGTCGGGTGCGTTACACTCCATCGATGGGCTGAGCCCCAGACTGACTGGCTCACCCGGCAACGATGCTGCCAGACAGGCCCACGTGCTTGCAGTAGGCCTCCTCGATGTGCTGGAACATGAACGGGTGGTTGCAGAGCTTGCGCAGTTGCATGATGGTGTTCATGAGCGCCTTGGAGCCACCACGGCCGCCGTCCTTGCCACCGCGGCCGTCGGTCAGCATGATGCCCTTGCTCTGCATGTGCTTGTACAGCAGCCGCTGCAGCGCTGACATCTCGCACTTGATGATGTACTCCACCTGTGGGAGCAGCGTTGGAAAAGTGGCGCCTTTTTTGGAACTTTTTCCATCCAAAGAATTATACACTCCTCAAATAAATACATTCCTTGCATTGTTGGATGAATACATGCTTAACTAACAATATACACAGAGATGTCATTATACAATAGTGATAAGTTGTATGGAGAGAAAGCAGCATGCCATGGTGCCTATAACATTTGGTGATCTATGGCTGATAATAAGATCCTCTTCCAGTCTTAGTAATCATTATATGTTAAAAGATCCTCTTCCAGTCCAAGTAATCATTATACTGTTCAGTCACACTGGGTCTCCCACCACATAAACTTTCCAACATAATTGAGGAAAATGCACATTTGTTATTTCGGGTCATCTGCAGGAACATTCCAAGAGGAGGCAGTAGTGGAGCCAAAAATGAGATGCCAGCTAGATTGGAAGAGTACCAGCTTGCTAGTGTGCACAAGTGCAAATGATGTCAACATATGGATCACTGCAGTCTGCATATGACCTTAATGCCACTGATCATTCCATATTCCATAACATTCCACAGCATTCTATTTGTGCATGTGCAATTGTCTGGTGCAGTGCAGGTGAATTAATAAACAGCCACTCATGCCTTCATGTGTATGTTCTTCATTTGTGAAAAACCTCAGAACAGAGTCCAGATGTGCCCAGAAGAATGTCTGGCTGAACACTGAGAGCCAGAGTGGCATCCACACAACTGGTAAGCCGTAAAGTGTAGCATTTCCACAAAATACCAAAAATATTGTGGATGAGCCACATTTTGCCATGGGATAGGAATTTTCATTGGCATTACTATTTGTCCACAAGACAAGTTTTACACTCATTTTACCTCCATGAAGCATATAAAGGTATTAGGTTTGGCTAAGTTATGTTAGATTACGGTTGTTTTGTAAGCCAGACAATTATCAGGTTTCTTTGAGGATCTTTCAGGATTTAAAAAAGAAGTTTTTGAATACAAAAAATTGTCCAGGCTAGAATAGACCAAGTTAGGTTAGAATAGGTTGTTTAGTTTAAATTTTCAAGGACAAAAATTGTCTAGAAACTTTCCATAAAAAATGTTTACTTGCATCCAGAGGTAGGCTGCATTTTGTCCTTCATTTTGAACATCATGTGTCGTGCTATGTTGCCCAACCAACCCCAAGGCACTGTTTGGGTGCCATTTTGCTACCCAGCTGCACTTGCCAAAAAAAATGTGTGGTCACATCATGTAGGTACATTATGAACATGTGCACATTCACAAGAATTGCATTAAGAAAAAGAAATTCCAAGAAATCAAGTCACCTTAAATTGCAAATTTATCCTTTCAGAAAGCCAGAGGGACTAGAAAAGTTAACAGTATAATGGTGTTTAATGGAGGATGGTGACAGGATGCACCTAACAATTCTTTGAACATTTCATGGGTGCACAAATAATGTTTGAATGCATTGAATGCATGTACATAGATGATATCTGCGAAGTCTATGTGCACTGAAGACGCCCAGCCCTCTTTTTGAAAGAAAAACATTCACCATTCAAAACATACTAAGTGAAAACAGGATTTCCCAGACAAAAGCAAAACAATCAGTTTTGTTCATTCCTACACTGGTCGGCAATACAATCGCAGCAATTAACAGTCTGCTCCTGCTCCACTTCCTGCTCCTTTCATTATCCAAATATATCCCGTCACACAGCATATGCTTATGGCTTTGGTTTATCCAAAACAATAACCCGAATAACAGTGAAGATATTTGATATAGGTAGGTAGGTAGGTACCTAGTCAGGAAATACCAACTATCGTACCTCGAGCAAAACATGCAACCAATTCCACCCGGATAGCAACGAAGAGTTTCCAATAAAATCCTTCGTTCAATAAACAAAAACCACAACGCTCCACTAACCAAATAAAGGAATTCACCTTTACCAGCCTGACCGCGTACGAAAGTCCGTTCTTGGATTCGATGGATTCACCGCTCTCCAGTTCCCACTCCGGCCGGAGCTATTTAAACCATCGCCAAGAAAAGCAATGGACAACGCATTTCTTTTTGCTTTCTTGAAGAATGATATGTTCTGCATCAAATGACATGGATAAAAACGTTCATATTTATATTATAAAGCAGTCAGAAGCGGTATACATAAAATATATTGGATGGATTTTCCACATGAAAATTGCCTGAATGGTACCAAAACGTTCTTAAAACCTGCTAAGACTTTGCGCCAAAGTGAAGCTCCATGGAACCAGCAATTTCACTCTCTGTTGATTGCATGACTTATATTGCTTCAGAATTTCATCAACAAGGGGGAATAGTTGTGTTAATGCCACTACGACCGCGAGGTTTTCCCACTCCGGACAAATTCAGGTTTACGTGCGTTGTTCTAATACACTGACGATCCTCTAAGCTTCATTCTGATCCAATTATTTATTTCTTCTCATAATCCTGATGATGATTAATTGAGAAAAAAAACCTCATAATTATGTTGGCGGTTTCCTCTTACTTATTTTCATTTTTTGGGTATTTCATAGCAATCATGGTGCGAAATAAGGCGCTAATTTCCGCTCGTCCGTGACGATAGTCGGTTTTACAGCTGCAATTTACCAGCCCGTCTAGTCGCTTTTCATCCTTCCAAGTCTTTCCTTGCTTTAACTAAACATTCCAGACATGAACTAAAAAGTGAATCGAAATTAATTTAATATTAATAAAAATTGACTTGAATAAATTTTTCGCTTTCACATTAACAAAAATGTGTCATTGTCGTGAGAATACAAGATTTTAGACGGATTGTTTTGGTATATATTTCCTTAAACCATTATATATTCCGAAACCCTTATCCCGAAGTAACATTTTAGATTCTCCCATATATCAGTCGGTGCACGAACTCTTGAGGCGCGTTGTGAATATGTATTAGTTGTGCGGTGTGGGCATGTTAGGAGTGACAGGTATGGATATATAAACTTGGTTGACATCCATTAAGTATACTTTTGTGATACTTTTATCTGCCATTGCTCAGGAAGTTGCCTTATAAGTCATCCACGTAACGTGGATGACTTCAGACGACGATGTGTGGTGGACCCCATCTGGTTGTCTGTGAGGCACTAGGATAGGAACGGAACAAATGATTTGAAGGCGTTTTATTCTTGAAGAAGAAGAATCTCGGGTTATTTTACGACGCATTCAACTGCAAGGCTGTATAGCGTCGCCAACCTATCAGATTGGTCGTGTGTGGACTCTGCAAATGCCGCCGGCCGCGAGATTCGAGTCCGACGCTCCACTATCGAAGCTACCAAGGCCCCCGGGTTTTTATTCTTCATTCAAGGAAACTTAACGGCATTTTTTCCAAATGTATACACTTCGTTATTTATAAAATGTATATACTCCATTATTCGGTGCTTCAATATACACCCTATAATTTGGCAAACTGGAAAATTATGCACTCCATTACATAGCGCTTCTCAAGAATATACACTCCGTACTTTGGGAAGCCAAAAAAAAATTATACTCGGAATCCAAGAGCGATAAGTGAAAATCCAACACTGTGTGGGAAGCAATATTTCGTTCGTTCACCGATGGTCTAGCCAAAGTTATCAGGGACGCATCCGTAGCGTAAATCACGCCAAGAGCCGGCCGCCGGACCACCACACAGCTGCGCCCTATGCTCAGTACAAAACGCGCCGGGTTAAGAGCAGAACCTCTCCCGTGACCAACCTCGCTCCCGGACCGACCTTGTCGGGCAGCTGTGATTCCACCTCCTTCTTGAGACGCCGCAGCAGGAAGGGTCGCAGCACCTTGTGCAGTCGCCGGATGATGAGGATCGTCTCCTCCTCATTCAGCTCCACCTGGGGACTGCCGATTGTAAACCACCGATGTATCGACTTGATATAGCTGGCTACTCATTCCACCCGTCATCCCCGATGTCAATGACCGCCATCGGCGCGGCTGATCGGTGACCAGTGGCATAAATATTGATTGATTATTTGGGCTTAAGGGCGTGCCGACTACAAGGTCATTTAGCGCCCATCAGTGGCATAAATATGACTGGTACACAGACACAGCCGTTCGCTTGTCATTCACCTTGGGGATGACGGCCAGTCACAGCGGAATTGGCACCGACTACGCGGTTGATGTCGGCAATCATCGCGGCAGCAGCAATCGCCAAGAGGAGGGTCTTAGCAGATGTGCTGGGTCACAGCAACACACGGGCGCCATTAGCCGTGAATGTGCATAAAGTGCGTCGTGAACCACCCAGTAAACAAACAGCAACACACGGCCGCGCACGCCTGATCGTCCGCCGCCCAAACGGCAGCTGAACCGGCGGCAATCACCGACGCCGCGACAGGGCCGCTGGAAAACTACAGAACTACCGGGTATGAGAGCCCGCCCCACACCAGTAGCATGCTCATCGCCAGCACCGACGCGGCACTAACACCACCACCGTCGCCAGCACCTTCTCGCCCGTGGTGGCGAACGGCGCGTTGAACCACTGCTCGAAGGTGGAGACCGCCTTGAAGATGGAAGGCAACAAGAAGTTGAGTAGCGACCACAGCTCTGGCAGCTTGTTCTGCAGCGGCGTGCCCGTCAGCAGCAGCCGGTGTGGCGCCGAGTAGCACGCGTTCAGCACCATCGTCAGTTTGCAGTGGTGGTTTTTCATGCGGTGGCCTTCGTCGATGATCATGTACTTCCAGCGCGTCTGTTGACAGTGGCGAGTGACAGGGAGGCGGCTGGCAGGCGGCGCGCGACGATGGCCGGAGCCCAATCACGGACCGCTGCACAGACAGCGTATCGGCGGCTGGCTCAGCCTCAGCATTTCAGATACGTGGGCGATGGCAAATGGACAAGTTTCACGTAATGGATATTTCGTTGCAAAAACGTACGTAATATTTCGTATACAAAACTAAAGTATTTTGCTCATAAGAGGTATATTTCCTACCTAATTAAATTACTTAAGTTCAGTGTTGTCTTTTTTTAACCTCCTCCTGGTGATGACGTCAGATATGGTGTCCCTAGAAGAGGCAAAGCCAGAGAAGCGCAGTGAAGTCTGGACCGCTGCTAGAGTATTTCTAGGCGACGTTTTTCAACCGAGTCGCGTCATGGAGAACAAGGTGAGTGGTTGTGGCAATAAGCTGAATGATTTTCGAGAAAATATGAAGCTCGAAAGGGTAAATAAGCTATTATGGTGGTAATGTAAAACCTAACCCTTTTCTTTCAAGTCCAGGGCATTTCGGCGTCGTGTGAACAAACAGCAAACACTTGTACCATGTTATTTTTAGTAAAATGTGTGAAATAATGGGAAGGACCATGGCATAGAATATATATGCCTTAGCTGGACACCATGGCTTCCCCTCCAGTGAAAGAGAAGCTGTTCATACATTCAAATTGCCTCTATATTGGTACTCCACAGTGGGATACCAGACATTCCATGGTAGGTAATGGTACACTGTAAGCTGCACCCCAATGCTGTAATACCTTGATAATTGATTGATGAATCACGACAAGCCTAGTTTATTTATTGAACATTTATTTCTCATTACATGACAGTTCAGATATATACATGAGGACATAGGAGAAGGTGGATCTGAACATGATTTATTTGCCCAACACCTACATTTGGACATCGCCCATGTCACGTCCAATGCATAAATAACAAAAAGATGGCAATATTCATACACCATGTACCTTTCTCTATTAAAATATGAAGGTTTAATTGCATAGTCCTACCAATTCTTTGCATACTGAGCCATTGAAGTCCGCGGTTGCCATTTTTATGCTTCCAAAAGTGGTTAGCTTAGGAAAGCCATAAGGAAGTGACCTCCGATATTTTTATAAAAAATTCATTAGTATCTTTTATTGGTCACTAATAACTTGCACCACAGCAGCTACAGTGAAGAAATCCTGCACCACATTTTCATGTTCAGGATATGTCACACCACTAAAAAATAATAATTGCTTTGATGTTCCTCCTTGCAAATCTTTTGAAGATTTTTTATCCAAAGGAACTATTTCAATATGGATAGCTTGTTTATTCTTGTTTTCACTAAACAGTACAATTACCGGTTTGGCCATACAGGAGCAGCAGTAGAGCTATTTGTTACATATCTTAGGTGTTTGGAACCCATACCATCTTCCCCTACATGGTAATGTGGGTACGCATACATTGATGATATTTTGGCAGACATCAAAACTCTAATTATCATTGTGGTGGAACAGATTGAGCATGATGCCTCATGCAAATGCTGCCATGTTTTCCTGATGTCAATGGAGATATTACGAGAAGGGACTGCTATGAAATGGCAAATTAAATGTATGCGTTGGCCCTTAGCCTATGGCTTTTAGATGTGACACAGGTTTTCAGGTTCATTCTGTTGGTGCATGGAATGTCAGGCATGTTGTGGCATTTTAATTGGCTTTGTTGCAAGATGTCAATTGTGCTGGTGTAGCTGTTAATGCAGTAAATTATCAATGGGTGTAGGAAGACATGACACTCTCCACAGGTGTTTCGATTGAACACCCGCACCGATCGGGACAGTTCACAATCCCGCAGCCCACCGGCGAAAGTGTGGGCGGCGCCATTAGCCGTGAGTGTGACACGAGTGTGTCGTTAACTACTCAATAAACAAATAAACAAGAGCCAGACTGCAAAGCATGACAAACTGCTTAACGAAGCACACCAGCCTCAGAAGAATCCACACCCAAATGCACCAGGTTAAAGACTGACATCAGGGAAATTAAATGCATGCATGTAATAGAATATAACTTTAGGTAAGAAAATCAAGAGGCTTTAGGCAGGTGCCTTTTCTACATTACCACGGCGATCAGAGGACCATCTCGGTGCACAGCATCGCTCCACAGCTTCCTTATATTGTCTGAACTCGGAGGGCCGATGAATATCGTGTCTGGCTGACTTAAAGTTGTATTTTTTACACCTTGGCACAAAGCTATTGCAATAGCGGCGTTTTCTGCGATCCACTGACACCCGACGGTCGGATTTCATTTAAGCTAAAACAGTCACGATCAGTTCAAACTCGGCGGCGTCCTATACGCAAAATGTAACGCCCGGCAGTCGACCTTCACTACCGACAACAAACGTGACGTCACACGTATTTTGACCAATCACAAACGGAGGCATTCTGAAGTAGTTTTTGAATTATTTAAGCGCTTTAAGGACTTGTAAAAAATAAATGAATGCCACCATCGTGTTTAGAATTAAAAATCACTAGTGAAACTTGAAAAATATACGGTTTGTCCCGACATAAAACATGTCCATTCTAGCAGGCGCTTTCCACATACTACCACAATACTATAGTTGGGAATTTATGTTAGTCGATCATAAAACGCGATTGGTAGGCGCAACGCTGACAAAATCATACCGGATGGAGTCCGTTTATTGTTCGTTTACTGTGTGGTTCACATGGCACTTTATGCATGATCACGGCCAAAGACGCCGGTCACACTGCTTCGCCGGAGGCGGATCGGGTGGAGTCCAGCTACTTGGCGCCATTCGGCCAGGCAGTGATAAACTATTCGTGAAATACGGTGGAATATACCACTTCTTCAACACTCTATCGACATCCTTCTCCGAGACGTATCGACATTCTGCTCCTTGATGCGTGCTTATGAAGTCTTTGTGTCTCCTTTCAGCATCTCGTTTATAGGTGGCATGTGCATGCTCTCGATAGGAAATGGTGGTAAGCGAGCATTTTGCAATGCAATTTCTGGTAAAGAGATTACCTATGTGATATGGAATACAATACCAGTTTATAGCATTGCTATTATAAAGAGGTAGTCACAAGTACTTACACCATTAGCTCAAATTTAAGTTCGAAAGACATCAAAATAATTTTAGATGACACCAATTCCATGGCAAATTTTGACATCCTACTGTGCTCGTTTCGACATCTCACACCTAACGAAGAACCATTATTTTAACTTTGCGGCCAGGTAACCTCTCACTCTCAAGAGCAGCGCGTCATTAGACGAAGACCTCACCTCGGCCGCCGTCACGCTCTATCCATCACGCTTGGTGGGCAGACACATAGCCACCCGTCTGCGGGTGGCATGGGCTGACCCAGGCTGGCCCGACGCCAAGAGAGCACGTATTCACAGCTTACTGACATACATCAGGCATTCTATGCCTTCTCCTTTTTAAAGAAATGTCAACCGGAACACTTTTTAGAAGACTGTGATAAGTCGTGCTTAGCCTACGGGCTTGAAGCATAAGCCTTGTACCGACTAACCGATAGAACATCAATTACGCCACGCAGATTCCTAGCAGTAACCTTTCCGTGTCGCGAACGGCCGGCCACACTCTGTCCTCTAGCTCGCTGCGTCTTAACAGCTAGCTGCCACTACCAACGCCCACCTTGGACAGAGCGGCCTTGTCGCGGATGATGTACTCGTAGGTGGTGAGCAGCACGTTGAACTTGGCCGCGCGCATCTGGTTCTGGATGTTGCGGCGCGCCGCCGGCGAGCCCTTGTAGGCCACCACGCGCACGGTGGGCGCCCACTTCTCGAACTCGAGCACCCAGTTGGAGAGGGTGCTGAGCGGCAGGATCACCAGGAACGGCCCGTTCACTTTCTTCTTCTCCATCAGATAGGTGATGAGCGCGATTGTCTGGATCGTCTTACCTAGGCCCATCTCGTCAGCCAGAATACCTGCGTGGCAATCAACTCTCGTCAGCCAGGAACATTATGCGACAAAACATTACGCTAGTTATAACAACCTCATGGCAAAACCTGACGCCAGTAACAAGGACTATAGAGGTGGCCCTCTCGCCATCAGATGTCCGACGATGCAGCAGATGGTGCCGGCGATAGGAAGGAAGGTCAAGCGACACAAGAAGCTACAATACCGACCACGAAGAATAGACAACCGCAAAAGAATATTACTGAAGGTAGAATCAGAAATCAACACGGCGGAATAATAAGAACAATAGAGCAAAAAAGAAGGGCAGAATGTTTCGGAGAAATATGCAGTGGTATACCAAAGGACGATCAGCGCGCCGGACCAAACAGAAAGCAACAGTGATGACTAATATAAAAGCACGTCTCCAACAAGACATGCAGATAATAGAAATAGAGAACACAAGCCCAGATACTAACGCAAACCACTGAGCGTTGTCGTTGCGCAATGCAAAGTGACAGAAAACACCCCGTGCCGTTAGGATCGAGAGTCAAGTGCATACCATTCAGGTTATTGTTGTACAGGGAGACTAGCCACTCGAGACCCTTGACCTGGTATTCCTTGAGTTTGCCGTTGACCATGATGGACGCCTGTTCAGTCACCGTCTCATGGATGGCGTGCGCGATACTGGGATAACAGACACGCCGTGAGTGAGGAGGCACATGTCGTCAAGACGGTTAAACAGCTGTCACTGCAGGATACTCTACGATACTGGGATAACAGACACGCCGTGAGTGAGGAGGCACATGTCGTCAAGACGGTTAAACAGCTGTCACTGCAGGATACTCTACCTCACAAAGTCGAGCTGACAACAAGGAATTCGGTTGACGGCCATGGGCTGACAGGCTGTAAGTTCATGCAAGCGGCTAGTGCCGATTCTTCCATTGAAGCACTGAAGGGCAGAGCGACTGCTCACGGGCGCTATTGATAACCCATGACTGCGATTATTATAGATGACAAACTGGTAGCTTGTCACTTAGAACGGTGCACGTTGATGAACTGTCCGGCGAACACTTGCCCGCTTTATCGAGTGTTAATTTTACTTTCAAGGCAGCGATGTGTTAACTTGAAATAACTTTTGGAATTGTGTCCACGACAGCACCATAAGCACCATATGCCCACCAAATGTATCCAACTAACACATGACATGACATTGCATTTCAAGTAAAGTCAGTGATACTTTTTCCCCCTGCGTTCCTTGCCTTTATTAGCTCCAAGTTCTTGTGCATAATTTTTGGTGATATGTTACATTGTCAGTATATATTCTGGACCTCTTCCTGGTTGTCTACGTTTCTTTCAGGTCGTCAACTGAGCTCTCCAAGTTGTGAACTCGGGCAGGCAGTGCACACCTACACCTGGACAGTACCAAATCAACAGGCAGAATGAGTTGCAGGCAATAGAGTAGACCTGAGCCGGAAACAGAGCACACCGAATGCGCACACGCATGCAGCTACACGGCAGACACAGAGCACGGGCCATCGGTGGCGAGTGGGGGTGGCGCAATGCATCTCGAGAGGACAGCAACAGCACGCCTAAAAACAAGCTTCGAATGGGCACCAATCGCTGGAAGCGCTGCAATGATGCCTGCACAAGCAGGAGGTTCTTTGATACAACCAGGCTAACGGCAACGACTACACCTGCCACAGAGGAGATATCACAATCAGATATCATAACTGAATTCAGCAGGTGGCCTCCCTCACCTGTAGTAGTTCGCCTCGCCTTCGACTTTCTTGTATTCGTCATCATCTGCTTGAGCTTTCGAGGGGACGTCACAAGTGGTGGTGGCGACGTTACCGGTAGACGTCGAGGCCTCTGCTTCGCCGGTCACCTGCTGCTGGAGTTCGGTCGTACCCGTCTTCGAATGTTCGCTCTCGTAGCAGTCCTCCTCGGGCACCTCCACCCAGCCCGGATGAGCAGCCAGCCACGCCTACAACACGGACTAACTGTGACAATGTCACTACCGCACTTCCACCATCAGCTGCAGAGATGACAACTTCCCGTCCGTCGACTACAACTTAATTAACCTCGTCTGCGTCTGCGTACGTCTGCGCTTGTGCTAGCTTCCACGCCCCAGTGCATGATTACCCTCACTTGTAGATCAATTGCATGATTATTCTTATCTACAGCCCAAGTCAATGGCCATCATTATCTGGAGATCCCAGGAGAGCAGGACCTTCTGACCGCCCAATGCCAGGCCGCTCTCCATGATGGCAATTCAGTGTCTGGGTCCAGTCTTCTCACCTTGAAATCTTTGGCGAACGGGCCCCTGACCGGCCAATGTCAGGCCACTCTCCGTGTTGGTGACCCAGTGTAATCTCCTCACCTGCAGGTCTCCAGTGAGCGGGGCCTCCTGCCCGGCCAATGTCAGGCCACTCTCCGTGTTGGTGACCCAGTGTAATCTCCTCACCTGCAGGTCTCCAGTGAGCGGGGCCTCCTGACCGGCCAATGTCAGGCCACTCTCCGTGTTGGTGACCCAGTGTAATCTCCTCACCTGCAGGTCTCCAGTGAGCGGGGCCTCCTGCCCGGCCAATGTCAGGCCACTCTCCGTGTTGGTGACCCAGTGTAATCTCCTCACCTGCAGGTCTCCAGTGAGCGGGGCCTCCTGTCCGGCCAATGTCAGGCCACTCTCCGTGTTGGTGACCCAGTGTAATCTCCTCACCTGCAGGTCTCCAGTGAGCGGGGCATCCTGCCCGGCCAATGTCAGGCCACTCTCCGTGTTGGTGACCCAGTGTAATCTCCTCACCTGCAGGTCTCCAGTGAGCGGGGCCTCCTGTCCGGCCAATGTCAGGCCACTCTCCGTGTTGGTGACCCAGTGTAATCTCCTCACCTGCAGGTCTCCAGTGAGCGGGGCCTCCTGTCCGGCCAATGTCAGGCCACTCTCCGTGTTGGTGACCCAGTGTAATCTCCTCACCTGCAGGTCTCCAGTGAGCGGGGCCTCCTGACCGGCCAATGTCAGGCGACTCTCCGTGTTGGTGACCCAGTGTAATCTCCTCACCTGCAGGTCTCCAGTGAGCGGGGCCTCCTGCCCGGCCAATGTCAGGCCACTCTCCGTGTTGGTGACCCAGTGTAATCTCCTCACCTGCAGGTCTCCAGTGAGCGGGGCCTCCTGTCCGGCCAATGTCAGGCCACTCTCCGTGTTGGTGACCCAGTGTAATCTCCTCACCTGCAGGTCTCCAGTGAGCGGGGCCTCCTGCCCGGCCAATGTCAGGCCACTCCCCGTGTTGGTGACCCAGTGTAATCTCCTCACCTGCAGGTCTCCAGTGAGCGGGGCCTCCTGACCGGCCAATGTCAGGCCACTCTCCGTGTTGGTAACGATAGCACGCTGCTGCGCGGGGTCACCCTCCCGGCGCGACCGCGCGTGCTCCAGCTTCTTCGCGTTCAGCTCGGCCTGGTAGGTGGCATACCAGGGTTATACAGGCAGACACTGCATGTCAGACAGGTAGCGATTCTCGGAATAGCACATCGCTGCCGACCCTCTGAAACGAACAGGCTGATCGGCCACTTAGACCGCACACCGCGGTCGGCCTTGTGAACGCGACAGACTCGTTGGACCTATCATTTTGACTTACACCGGCCAAACATGACACCGGGACAGTGACGACCGCCTAGACATATCACCGCGATATCACTCCCATTCCTTTCTAGACCAAACACCGTGACTAAGCCATGCATCTAACAAAGCTAGCTAATAGAGCCCAGACTTCGGTTGATTATTGGGGTTTAGTGGCGAGCCCACAGACTTGACACACCGCGACATTTGAACACGACATATCTGCATACCTGGCATTGCGACTGCCTTCCTGGACGTAACTATTTAGCATCATTTTCCAAATGTGCAGAGCAACACAGGAAAGATAGAGTACCTTGTGTTGTTTCACCATCTTGGTGAGATTGGCGATGTACTCGTCCGTCTGATCGAGCAGCAGCGCCAGCCGCCTGTCCTTCTTCTGGTCGATCAGCTTGCGGTAGCCCTCCTCATCCTCGGCCATCAGCCGCCGCATGCGCTCCTTTTCGATACGCTCCTGCTCCTTCTGTTTGTCGCGCTCCGTGTTAGCGTGGTACACCTGCACGGCCTTAGTGAGTTTCTGCAGCCGCTGCTGCGCCCAGCGGTGCACCTCGCGTAGCTGCTTGCCATGTTGCAGCACCGCTGCCAGGTACTCCTGCCGGGGAGGTGAGGGTAATCAGTAGGTTGGTCCGGTTTGCCCACTTTTTGCCAAAATCGATAGCAGCTCCCCCTCATTTTATGCATTTTGGGCCGCTGAACACGATGGAAGCATCAGAAATGCAAATTTCCTACATCTGTTGATGGCCCCGGCCACTTGAAGATTTTGGCTGGGACCACGTTTTGGACATTTCTGTATCTCATAACCGGACTGGTGGAAAAATGATTTCGCTTGAGCATTACGTCGTCGATGCAATTCATTTTCGTTCATTTTGCACCATTTCCAAGAATATAGCTGTCACATTACCTCAGATTTCGCCTTCTGAAGTATGGAAGGTTCGAGCGGTTCCCTGGGCTGCCAACAGATGACAGACCTAGCGAGACCGGCTGTCTTCCAAATGCCTTATGACGGACGCGTTTGTACCATCCACCAAGCGTGGTTTGGCGTCTTGATGCACTGGTACCGTCTCAACTAACTTATCGGTCATGTTTTATGTGAATTAGAGATGCAACTACCCAAAAATGGTAACTGATTTTACAGTGAAATAATCGCACATATTGGTTGAACAGAGGTTGTACTGCGCAGAACATGCCTTGCTAAGCTGGCCGGAATCGCAACAAGGTAATCCACATGAAACCAGTACCACCCCTCATAACAGTATGTATTTTGTAAAGGGTGTATTCTATGTATTCCGTTAGATCATGTCATCATCATTCCGCCGCCGCCACCGGGGCACGCCGCAACAGCCCGCCGCGCTGAGACTCGCCGCAGCAGCGCTCACTCACTCACTGGCCCGGAACCGGCAACGAAAGGCCACTTTATTCAGGCTATAGCCGCCCAGGCGGTCCCTGCCGGTGACAGCCGACGCCGACTCCATGGTCAGCTTTACACTTCGCTCCGTCGCCTGCATGTGGCGGGGAATACCAGTTCGCAGAGGCTGGTCCAGCAGACGCGCCAGCTCATCGTCACCGAGTGGGCGGGTCAGCGGTGGCTCGATGTCTGCCTGGTATCTGCAGATATCTGCTCGATATCTGCCAACTCCATGAAGTTGCTGGCCCGGATATTGACCTCTGGGTACTTGTAAGCCCGGACTGGCCGCCTAGGCTGCCGGCGCTGACGGGCCTCACCGATGAGCTGGATAGCTCGGGCCCGGATCCCTCGGCGTTCGTCCCCGAGCATGCCGAGGACGACGGCCTCAGGGTGCGCCATCATGGCGTTCCCGCAGTCTCCTCTGCACTTCGGCCAGAGCATCGCCGGTCATGTGGCGGCGCTGCCGCTCGAGCTAGTCGTACAGGTGGCGCGGCGCCTCCACCAGGTTCGCCCGGTGTCTGATCGACAGCACTGTTGGGATGTAAACGCCCACAACATACAATGAAAGCGTCTGCAGCTCGGCACTGTGGCTCTGTTTGGCCATGTAGATACGCAACAGTCTGCTCTGTGCGGTGTGCCGCCGCGCCATACTGAGCTGGCCGTGAACGCGCTGCGCTGCTTCGTTTCCATCGCCCGAAGTCACACTCTGGGCGCACTGCACCAGCAGGCGCAGATCTGAGCTCAGATTGTGTCTGACATCATCTGACAGCGGCGGCAGCTCAGCCGTTGTCAGGGGCCGGCACTATTTTTGTGTAGTTACATCTCTAATCCACATAAAACATAACCGATAAGTTAGTTGAGACGGTACCAGTGCATCAAGACGCCAAACCACGCCTGGTGGAAGGTACAAACGTGTCCGTCATAAGGCATTTGGAAGGCAGCAGGTCTCGCTAGGCCTGTCATGTGTTGGCAGCCCAGGGAACCGCTCGAATCTTCAATACTTCAGAAGGGGAAATCTGCGGTAATATGACAGCTAGAATCTTGGAAATGGTGCCAAATGGTCGAAAATGAATTGCATCGACGATGTAATGCTTAAGTGAAATCATTTTTCCACCAGTCCGCTTATGAGATACAGAAATTTCCAAAACTTGGTCCCGGCCAAAATCTTCAAGTGGCCGAGGCCATCAAAAGAAGCGAGAAATTTGCATTTCTGATACTTCCATCGAGTTCAGCGACCCAAAATGCATCAAATGAGGGCGAGCTGCTATCGATTTTGGCAAAAAGTGTGCAAACCGGAGCAACCTAATAATCAGGCACTCCTGCCGGTAGTCGGCCGGTCGGGGTAATCAGGCACTACTGCCGGTGGTCGGCCGGTCGAGGTAATCAGGCACTACTGCCGGTGGTCGGCCGGTCGAGGTAATCAGGCACTACTGCCGGTAGTCGGCCGGTCGAGGTAATCAGGCACTACTGCCGGTGGTCGGCCGGTCGGGGTAATCAGGCACTACTGCCGGTGGTCGGCCGGTCGGGTAATCAGGCACTACTGCCGGTAGTCGGCCGGTCGGGGTAATCAGGCACTACTGCCGGTAGTCGGCCGGTCGGGGTAATCAGGCACTACTGCCGGTGGTCGGCCGGTCGGGGTAATCAGGCACTACTGCCGGTAGTCGGCCGGTCGGGGTAATCAGGCACTACTGCCGGTAGTCGGCCGGTCGGGGTAATCAGGCACTACTGCCGGTGGTCGGCCGGTCGGGGTAATCAGGCACTACTGCCAGGGGTCGGCAGTACTTCAGTATGGCGGGTGCTGGCGGGTGGCAGTCAAATACTTTAGCCAGGTGTGATTAGCCAGGTGATAATGACACAATTGGGAACTATCTAGATGAGCTTGTGTTTCAGGGCGAGTCGTTGGAAACTATCTGCGATGAAACACATAAATGTATGCAGATGTATATCATAAGCTACTGGGTGAACCAGATGTTGAAAAAAGGCAAACATTATGAATACTATGATCTCATGATACACCCACATTTCGACAACGCAAACCTTCTCAAGTAAGTCCAAATTTACATGATGGCTACATGGCAGGTAACCCATGAGACAATAGTCTCATTGAATCGATATAGTAGCTCACCCCAGTTGTGAATGAGGAAAATTAACATCCCACACCGACCGGCACGGTGTCCGGCCCACACCGACCGGCACGGTGTCCGGCCCATACCGACCGGCACGGTGTCCAGCCCATACCGACCGGCACGGTGTCCGGCCCACACCGACCGGCACGGTGTCCGGCCCATACCGACCGGCACGGTGTCCAGCCCATACCGACCGGCACGGTGTCCGGCCCACACCGACCGGCACGGTGTCCGGCCCATACCGACCGGCACGGTGTCCAGCACTGTCACGGTGTCCGGCCCATACCGACCGGCACGGTGTCCAGCCCATACCGACCGGCACGGTGTCCAGCCCATACCGACCGGCACGGTGTCCAGCCCATACCGACCGGCACGGTGTCCAGCACTGTCACGGTGTCCGGCCCATACCGACCGGCGGTGTCGCCCATACCGACCGGCACGGTGTCCAGCCCATACCGACCGGCACGGTTACCACTTCCCACGGACGGTTCGCCCATACCGACCGGCACGGTGTCCGCCCATACCGACCGCACGGTATCCGGCCCATACCGACCGGCACGTGTCGCCCAACCGACCGACGGTGTCCGGACCACGTGTCCGGCCCTACCGACCGGCACGGTGTCCGGCCCACACCGACCGGCACGGTGTCCAGCCCATACCGACCGGCACGGTGCCCAACGACCAGCCAACCGACCGGCACGTTACGGCCCACACCGACCGGCACGGTGTCCACCCCAACCGACCGGCACGCGGCACGGTGTCCAGCCCATACCGACCGGCACGGTGTACGGCCCACACCGACCGGCACGGTGTCCAGCCCATACCGACCGGCACGGTGTCCGGCACTGTCACGGTGTCCAGCCCATACCGACCGTCACGGTGTCCAGCCCACACCGACCGTCACGGTGTCCAGCCCATACCGACCGTCACGGTGTCCAGCCCATACCGACCGGCACGGTGTCCGGCACTGTCACGGTGTCCGGCCCATACCGACCGGCACGGTGTCCAGCCCATACCGACCGGCACGGTGTCCGGCCCACATCGACCGGCACGGTGTCCAGCCTATACCGACCGACACGGTGTCCGGCCCACATCGACTGTAACAGTGTCCGGCACTGTCATGGTGCCCGGCCCACACAGATTGGCACGGTGTCCGGCCCACACAGATTGGCACGGTGTCCGGCCCACATCGGCTGTCACGGTGTCCGGCCCACATCGACTGTCACGGTGTCCGGCCCACACAGATTGACACGGTGTCCGGCCCACACCGGCACGGGAGTCTGCTTGTGCATCCTCAGTCCACCTATGAACGGTGCCGCCAGGACCAAGCTTACCGCATCGTCGAGCTGCTACAGCACGGCGACAGGAAGACCAGGTCATCATCAATGCCAGTTCCGGACAAGGGGACAGGGGTTGCATGAGGGAGGGGGCACAGCCTGCAGATGAGCTGATTGGTTGATTATTCGCGAAGCAAGTTCGACACGATGGCGATGCGCTCCACCGGAACCCAGCCACCGACGCCACAGCGCTCACCATGTGCTTCTGGCGCTTCTTCTTTTCGGCCTCATAGTGCTGCTGCTTTTCCAGCTTCTCGGTTATGCGTGCCTCCCGTAGACCCTGCCGCTTTTTGCGCTTGTAAGCTCCCACGAGCAGAGCTGACTCCAGGGTGGTGTCTTTCCGAGTCATCTCCAGCACCTGCGCAGCACAGACTGGAGCTGGCGTCATCACTCCGACAGGGGCACACCCGATGCAGTCCCCAGCACCGGTGTGTGCGCCATCTACAGTGTCAGTGTCATGTGACGACCATTGGTGACGGTCGGAAGTAATGAAACGAGTGGCCCGAACTTACCAGCAGCCCATCCACCCTTCAATCGGTGCTGGCTGTGAACACCACAAGCTTCGAATGTCAATAGCTGGACGTCCAGGAGCGACATTGGCGTTCAGTGAGCACAGTTGATCTGACTGTGAGCTGCACTGGTCCAGATTTAAGTTCATACTTCAAATTCCCGGAATTGGGGAGCATAAACCCAGAACAAGTCCACACCGAGAGCGAAACTGTCTCCTCAGTGGGTGGCCACACCGAGAGCGAAACTGTCTCCTCAGTGGGTGGCCACACCGAGAGCGAAACTGTCTCCTCAGTGGGTGGCCACACCGAGAGCGAAACTGTCTCCTCAGTGGGTGGCCACGTGTTCCAGATTTCCAACGCTTGTACGATGCATTTTCTAGGACTACTGTCAGGAATCAAGCAGAGGAAAACAAACCAAAGTGATTCAGATACTGTTATGGTTGCCTTCGACCGTTACACAACAATCTTTGCGACTGTCTGCAGTCAGCAAATACTGAGAAAAAGAACAGATAATAGGACACTAGTGCTAACTTTTAGAGAAGTGTAAGGTAAAACATCAATATGCACTGTAGACAAATCGATACACGAATGGCTGAAATAAAAGTTACCAAAAGAAAGCGATAAAACTATAAACAAAACGACTCTTTTGGCTTCATTAATCGTAGCATTGGGCCAACCTCGGAATGCATTGGGCCAATTTCAAAACTGAATAGCTCAGACGAATCTTACTGGCCAGACCTACATCTTCATGCTGTCAAAATGCATGTTTGGGCTTAGGGGGCTTCGATTGCTTCGGTCATACAGTCAAAATGCTTGTTTTTCTTCTTGTGTGAAACTGACGTGACTGTGATGGGCACTGGCGTGACTGTGATGGACTGACACTAACGTGACTATGAGGGGCACTGACGTGACTGCGAGTGGCACTGACGTGGCTATGATAGACAGACGTGACTGTAAATGGCACTGACGCGACTGTGAATGACACTAACGTGACTATGAGGGGCACTGACGTGATTGTGAGGGGCACTGACGTGACTATGATAGACAGACGCGACTGTAAATGACACTGACGTGACTGTGGGGGGTACTGACGTGACTGTGAGGGGTACTGCCGTGACAGAGGGGCATTGGTGTGACCGTGAGGGACACTGACTTGACTGTGATTGGCACTGACATGACTCTGGAGGGCATTGATGTGCCCGTGAATGGCATTGACGCGACTGTGAGTGCACTGACGTGACTGTGACGGGCACAAGTGTTCGGCACTGACCTCCTGACGGAGCTGGCGCTGAAAGTTGAGCAGACGCAGCGCACGCAGTTCTATCTGCGACCTCAGCAGCAGGCCGTCTGTCATGACGGCCGGCAGGCTGGTCAGCTGGTAGATCCGCAGCGAGATCCGCGCGGCTAGCCTGCTCTCACGCTCACCGAGCAGCAGCATCGGGTCCAGTCCGGCCGGCCAGGCCACCGCCGTTATCTGCGCACCATGGGGGTCAGGTACGCTGCCGGGTCACTGGTGTATGGCATGGTCACCTGTGCACCGAAGGGTCGCCTGCGTGAAGTAGGATTACCTGTGTGCCGCAGGATCACGTGTGACAGTAGGGATACCTGTGTATATGTGCAGTAGGACCACCTGCGTACCGCAAGATCACGTGTGTAAGGCACGGCCACCTGTGCATCGTGGGGTCACCTTGTGTACAGCAGCATCAGGTCACCTGCATACTATAGGACCACCTGTGTACCGCAGGATTACGTGAGCAAGGTACGGTCACCTGTGTACGGTAGGGTCACCTGTGTATGGAAGGGTCACCTGTGTTCGGTAAGGTCACCTGTGGTCGGTAGGGTCATCTGTGTACGGTAGGGTCACCTACGTAAGGTAGGGTCACCTGCGTTCGGTAGGGTCACCTGTGTTCGGTAGGGTCACCTGCGGTCGGTAGGGTCACCTACGTAAGGTAGGGTCACCTATGTACAGTAGGGTCACCTGTGTTCGGTAGGGTCACCTACGTAAGGTAGGGTCACATGTGTTCGGTAGGGTCACCTGTGGTCGGTAGGGTCACCCGTGGTCGGTAGGGTCACCTGTGTTCGGTATGGTCGCCTGTGTACGGTAGGGTCACCTGTGTATCGTAGGGTCACCTGTGTTCGGTAAGGTCACCTGTGTTCGGTAGGGTCGCCTGTGTTCGGTAGGGTCGCCTGTGTTCGGTAGGGTCACCTATGGTCGGTAGGGTCACCTGTGTAAGGTAGGGTCACCTACGTAAGGTAGGGTCACCTGTGTTCGGTAGGGTCGCCTGTGTATGGTAGGGTCACCTATGTACCAAAGGGGCAGCTGGGTTCCACGTGGTCACTTTTGTCCAGGACCTGTATATCAGACCGACTGGCCGGACCATAATTTCTGTGTCACAGAGGTCACCCGCAGACCAGGCAGACTAGACGGACCTCCACAGGCTCCGTGTTACAGAGCTCACTCGCGCACCAGGTCGACCGGCCGGACAAGTTTTGCATCACAGTGTTCACCTGACCCACCACAAAGAGGCCCCACCACAAAGAAAATCTGCGTAACAGGGTTCACCTCTGCCAAGAAATCAAGTACATAGTTCAGGCCATATAATACAATTCACAGTACGCATTAGCACGAAGCTTATACAAAGTTACGTTCCTATAGTACTTCGTCAACATGACTATCAATAAGGCAAACCTAGCATCCTGTCAGTCACATCGTGCCGTGCAACAAACGGCAAAACATAACATCATCATCATCAACTGTGCATTGCCACAGGTGGCCTGATAACTGCATAAATAAACATCGGTGCCTCAACATTTAACGTTCTTGATTGTGCAAGTCCCAAGAGAAGCGCGTTATCTGTCGGCGCGGCCCACCAAGCACCGAGCCAGGCCGGGCCGGCCGCTGCTGCCCCGCCCGTAGCCGGACCAGCGCCGAGCCAGGCCGGGCCGGCCGCTGCTGCCCCGCCCGTAGTCGGACCAGCGCCGAGCCAGGCCGGGCCGGCTGCTGCTGCCCCGCCCGTAGCCGGACCAGCGCCGAGCCAGGCCGGGCCGGACGCCGCGCGTGCCACCCACCCTGTTCTGCTTGCCGAGCTGCGGACCTGGCTGCGGTTGAGACGCGGACGCGGCTAACACTGCCGGCCGCGGCGCCGTCTGGTGGTGACCCGCCGCCGCAGGGAGCGCTGCCGACGCCAGCGTCACCTCGGCCTGGCCGAGTGGCAGTCCCGCCAATCGGCCAGCCACACAGGCCGCCTGCTGCCGCGGCGGCGCTGGCGGCAGCGGTGGTGGTGGTGGTGGTGGTGGTGGTGGTGGTGGTGGTGGTGGTGGTGGTGGTGGTGGTGGTGGTGGTGGTGGTGGCGGCGGCGGCGGCGGCGGCGGCGCAGGTTCCGAACGCTTGACTGCCGGGACAGCAGGGCGACACTGGTGTCATTCGCCAGGGGTCATGCATGGGTCACAAGGCGCTGACGCCAGACACATAGATACAGGCCACCGCTTCAGGACCACGGGCCTGGGCACATGTTAGTCAACTGGGTGTAAAGGGCGCATCGACTGTAATGGTCATATAACGCACATTGAAGTGGGCGCAGCACACTGTGTCACATATCACGAGTGTTAGATGCTAGGTTACATAGAAATCGAATATATTCATATTTTAATCCATGCACATGCAAAATATTGCAGAATAAAATGTGCGAAGCGACCTCAGTCCACCCCAGAGGGAACGTTCACGATATATAATCATGAAACTCCAACTTCAGCATTTATGGTTGTTGCATGTTGGACGACAGATTTTTCTAATCATCGATACATTTCCTTTTGACATACACATTTCCACTTTATGTATCATGTGTTAGTGTTAGGTTTCTGACATCGTGAAATACGTCGTATCCAGTACTCCTATATTCCAAATATCGCACTTTAAAACATAATTGCCAAGCAACTACCTGAAACTCCATCTAAAACCTTCACCGCGAATTAGAGCTGTTAAAGTGGGATATTATATCTCCGAAATAGCAACATATGATTAAACAAGGGAAAACCTATAGAGGACAATCAAATGCTTACATACATATCCGCATTGCACAATAACAAACTCTGACCCATTTAGCTGCATGCTGGGATTCGACTAGTACATGACCCACCTGTGATGGCCACATTTTGCCAGTTAGCTTGGGAATGGACTGCTATGGACTGTTATGGATGAGCCGGTGAGAATTGGCTGGAGTGGTGGGCTTTTCGGTGGAGTTTTGGGTTGGGCAGCTGTGGACGTGCCAGTCCGCGTCTCACCTGCGACTGCCAGGTTCACTGCCAGGTTCAGACAGTTGCTGGGGATTGGCTGGCTGCGAGCCAGCAGCCGGTACGCCATGATCTGCGCCTTCAGCTGCTGCAGCTGGGGCTGCTGGAACACACTGACGGGCCGGTCAGCCAGTCGTGGGTCCGAGCCCCGGTATTCTTGCTGCTGCTGCTCCTGATGCTGTAGGCGATGCTGATGATCCTGCTGTTGTAGCTGCTGATGCTGTGGCTGTTGTTCCTGCTGATGATGATGCTGAAGTTGTTGCTGGTGTTTGTGTTGTTGCTGCTGCTGTTGTTGGTGATATTGTTCTTCCTGATGATGATAGTGCTGTTGATGCTGTTGCTGTGGCTGTTGTTGCTGCGAATAATCATTGTAATCAGCATAATACATACAGACGGACTGCACTGGACATCAGACAACATGTATATATTGCCACAATGCAATAATATTAACGTTGCAATACATAAAACGTTGTCGACAAAAAGTGTTGGTTTTGTTTCATTTTGTAGACTTTACCACACAAGGTGCACCCATACAGCACCAAGGCAACTGATGAAGGCTGGGGGGGGAAGGTGCACATTGTGAGTTGGGAAGGGGAAAATATACAAGATGATGGGGACAGCACCCCATCAGGAATCAACCAGAATTAATGCTTCATAACTAGCTGTGTTAGCTGTGAAAAGAGTTTGAATGCATGAAAATTGGCAGCATGTTAACAAGTTGAAATCAATCACCATCCATTTCAATCTCACATATTGTGATATTGCAAAGCAAAACCTATCAATGGCAAATAGGAGTGTTTCACTATTATTTGGTTCACTTTCAGGTATAAAACTGCTGTTTAAGCTTAACCCACCCCATCTCTCCTGTCAGATCCTCACACCTCATCTTGGGGGAGGGGGGTCAATAGACCCCCTCTAATCTTCAAACTAAGCGTCGCACGAAAACGAAATAGATGTCATCAGAAAGCACTCGACGAGTAGGGCCAGATACCTCCAAAAAAGTGACGCACTAGGGGCCCTGGAGCTTCATGTAGGGATGCACCTGATGTATGGGGATGCACCTGACTATCCGGCCGGGTACCCGGCCGGATGTCACGAATTTTCAACTATTCGTTATCCGGCTGGATATTTCTTGCTATCCGGCTGGATACCGGATATTTCCCATTGCTTGCAACGATTTCCAGTTAGTGTTCACCACTTGGGTGTCCCTAACACAACAAGCAGACGATAAAAAACGACCAAGCGTATGATCTGTATTGTCCCTTCGAAGATTGTAAGTGCGTACTCAGCATTCAGTGACGCTGTGACGCTTGAGTTACACTGAGTGACGTCAATCAAAACACGACCTGATTCAGAAATGCTTCACATTGTGGGGAAGAAACAGGAGCTGCTCCCCGCGGCGCGGCAAAAGCCTGCTCCTCCTGTCCTCGAAGATTGTTCCGTACTCCGAGAACATTCTCTTGGAGAACACGGAGGACGACGGGGCGGACAGGAGTTTGCACGAGAGAGCGCGCAGGCAAGGGAATGAACTTGCTCGCCCTGTTTCGCCCCACCACTGGACTGGGTCAGTCTCGCGAGGTGATAGGGGGAGCGTGAAGAAGTTCTGCACTTCTTCCGCTGCAGTCTTCAGGTCACCCTGGCCGTCATGGCGTTGTCGCTTCGCAGCTGGTGCCTGGCCCTGGCTCACCATCTGTGTGAAGAAGCTGCCGAATAGGTCTTCCTCACCACTTGACCCTGTGCTAGACGCGGGGCTGTCGGCGCATTTGCTGTCAGCGGCAGCAACTTCTTCGTCCTGCGCCCCCAGCAGCTGAAGAACCTCGCCGAGGAGCAGCGTCTTGGCGTTGTCCTTTTCTTCAGACTTCTTGAAGAAGTTGAACTTGTATCCGGGGTCGATCGCTGTGGCAGTCACATAGTGTTTCTCCAGAAGGATATTCATCGCTTTTGAGCTGTCAGCTGTGGTTAGGAAGCGGAGGCGCAGCGCTTGTAGCAGTGACTCGCGTAGTTTCTGGGCGCCGGCCGCCTTCTGATCAATCCTTGTCAGATATAGCTTCAGGCAGGTGATGTTGGGAATGACGCTGGACAACGTGGCGTTGTCCGAGCTCACCTCCTTCGTGAAATCGAAGAATGGTTTCAGCACGTGCAGGAGGCTTCCGCACAACCGCCAATCGCTCACAGTCATCTGCGGCAGATCTTCGTGGTCTGCCAGGTAGAGAAGAACTGGCCGCTTCAGCTCCACCAGTCTCTGCACCATCAAGTACGAGCTGTTCCACCGCGTCGGAACGTCCTGCACCAGAAGTCGCGGTTGCAGGCCTTCAGCTCGCTGGAGCTCCTTGAGGGTAGTGCAGGCCACCGACGAGTGGCCGAAGTGAGTCACTAGCCTCCGACACTTGGTCACGAGCGCGTTGACAGCCGGCTGCGACCGGATGGCGTTGCTAACCACCAACTGAAGATAGTGCTGTGGACGGCCGGAATATCGGCCAGCTCGCAACCCAGTCATGTTGGAGGCCCCGTCACGGATCAGTAGATGCCGCTGACTTCTGACTAGGTTACACTCGTGCCACATCTTCGTCAGCATCTCCGAGATGTTGATGCTACTGTGTGATGCCAGAAAGTGAGCCGCTTTCAGGACGTCTCGACGCTGGAAATTGCTCTTGATCCAGTGGCCAGAAAGGCTGACGAACGTTTCCTGCGACGATGAGCATGTCCAGATGTCGGACGTGAAGGAGACGTAGCTGCCGTCACAGCTCTCTAGCTCAGACAGAACCTCGCCCTTCACTTCGTCGTACAACCTCGGCAGCACGACGTCGGAAAAGTAGCGCTGGCTGGGCAGGAGATACCGCGGCTGAAGTTTGGCGACGAGGTCGATGAAGCCGTCGTCTTCTACGATTGAGAACGGCTGGTTGTCCACGGCCATCATTATCATCACGGCCCTGTTGATGTCCTTGGCGCGGCTATCGTTAATGTCCCAGATCTTCCTTGACTCAAATGTTTCTGGGATCGATAGCTGCTTCTTAATAGCGGAAATCTTCCGATCTTTTGACGTACCTTCCTCTCCAAAGGTTGAGACAGACACAAAACAGCCGCGATTCGCTTGCTTGGCCGTTTCGTACTCGTCCGGATGTTTCATTTTCGCGTGATTGTGGAACGGAGTCGTGCTGAAGGTTTTCTGTCCCGCGCTTTCGTGGCCTCTCTTGATGTCTTTTGCAGATTTTGCATTCTGCAGAGGTATCGCTGTCTTCGCACAGTTTGAATATAGCCCAAACGAATGAGGAACGCGACGCTAAACCTGCCGCAGGCCAACTACGTAGAAGATTAAACCTGAAACAATTGTGAAGAGGGACTTTTAATAGGGGTTATTTTTTTGTTAAAAAGGGAAAAAAAAAAAAAAAAAAAATTTAAAAAAAATTTTTTTTCTAGAAAAAAAAAAAAGGGAATAATTTTTAATTTCTCCGGAGAATGTTCCCCCCCCGCCGAACCGGGGGGGGAAAAAAAAAAAAAAAAAAAATTTTAAAAAAATTTAAAAAAAATTAAAATTGGAAAAAAAAAGGCCGGGGAAAAAAAAAAAACCAAAAAAAAAAAATAATATAAGTAAAAGAAAAAAAAAAAAAATAATTTATTTTTTTTTTTTTTTTTTTTATTTTTTATTTATAGAATAAAAAAAAATTTTAAAGATTTAATGGTAAAAATAGGTTTCTGCTCATGAAGTTGTGCTGGTGTTTTTATGTTTCATTGAAATTGAATGTTTTTATGAAATTAAGAATTATTAAAATGTTGGTGCGATTGCGTTTCGGTGTTCCGTTGGATGCGGTGGGAGGCCCGGGTCCGTTGGGTTTGGTGTTGTGCTTTGGTTTGGTGCGTTGGCGCGCGGGGTTTGTATGGGTTTTTGGTGTAGCCGTTTTCCGATGAGAGAATGGGTTTCTTTCCGAGGTTTGGATTGGCGAACCCTTTTGTTTTATAATGAGGGTGGGCGCCGCGTCTGTGGTGGTGTTGTGGGACATCCCCGACGCCTGGCGTTCTAGGTGAATGAATGCCAACGCGAATGCCGCAGCAGGCCAGCAAATTTTGTTAAAAAGCTATGCGCGCGCGTGCAAAATGTTTCCCTGGCACCTCCATCCCCGGCGTCCCGCTTTGACGGACTTCGGATGTGAGCGAAATGCCGAGCGCCGGCAAATAAAAATCCTCTACTGTGCTGAGGTTTGGGACCTGGGACGCTCCAGTTGGGGGAGTGGCAAAAATTAACCAGCACTTGTCGACCGAGGGGAGGTGTAGGGAGTGATGTTGGTGTGGTGTTGTGTCGTCGATCTGGGGGGGGGAGCGATGTTGCATGGTGTTTGTTGTCGACCGGGTTGGGGGTGGGTCGGCCCGGCGGGGGAGGGAAGTAATCGTTGGTGTGGTATTTGTCGTGTTCACGGGGGGGGGGGCGGGGGAGCGATGTTGGCCTGTCTGTAATGCGGCAAAAATTTCAGTTTTCCGCCGTTTGGGGGGGGCGAAAACATGTTTTTTCCACACCATTTTCGTTTTGGGGACAAATGCCCGTTTTGCCCCCCTGGATCCCCCAGTATGTGATAAAGCATGCCATTGCTTGCTTGCTTAATGAAGAGGGGTTTTTGGGGGCCTGCAATCACCTGCATTTTTAATGCATGCACTTGAGGAAAAAAGGTGGGATGATGGGAACCAAAAAGGTTCAGTATCCGGCCGGATTATCCGGGCCGGATATTACTTACGATCTGGCCGGGTATACTATTCGGCCGGATATCAGAATTCACTATCCGGTGCATCCTTAGTTTCATGGCTTGCATTGTGTTTGTAGCTCTGGGGGTTCATTTTGATGGAGATTGAGAAAAAATAATTGGAATCAGAAAAGGAGTGAAATCGATCAGCACCATACAATTTTTGGCCACCCAAAAATCTTCCTTTATTTAAAAATTTTGAGTTTTCAAGTATTCTTTAATTTTCCTTTTCTAATGGGTAGAGTGGACCGAAAAATGTTTGAAGTTTACTTGCTTCCACAAAAAATGCTTACTTCATCCAGAATCTTCAATTTTAACTATAATGGGCAAATATGCAAAACTGATGAGAAATCAGATATGGAAAAGATGAGAAAAAAATCATCTTGTGTGCTTTGTTCCATCCATCAAGACAAGCAAACGCTGAAAGTTTCATTAAAATATCTTTATCCATGAAAGCATGACTGGTTCAACTTTTTTTGGCGGTGACCACACCTGACATTGATTAACTCGTTGACCCTAGATGACCTGACTTCACATTTTTGACACAACATGCCAAATTGACGTGGGAAAAGGTATGCCAAATGTCGGCGCGCTGCCACGTGGCGTTCTTTCACTATCCACAGAGAACCTTAGGGGTGGGGGTGGGGTGGGGGTCGTCAACGACCCCTCCCTCGAGACGCCGCGGGTTAAAAGCACAGGGAACGAATGTTGTTTTTAGCTCAGAAGGGTGATTGATGATGGACGACGTATGCAAGGCTCGCCCAAAGGATATAAAGTGATGAGTCACCAGGCTGGGCGGGTTTAGAGGTGTTTTATCTGATATTTCTACGTGCCTTATATTTTTGCACTTAATGGTTTTGCATGTTCACATTTTGTGCATTCGTTTTGATGCTATTTGATATTTAGTACGTTAATATTCAGCAGTAATGGTAACATCACAGATACAGACACTGAACATTGCTGAACATATCTGCCCCACACATCCAGTCCTTGCGTCACGTGTATCCAGCGACACCTGCTACGTTTCATTCAGTCCCACCAGTCATTTCAACTCAGCCATGAATTTTGACGGACGATTGTGAAAACGGTGCTGTGGCATTGCAGTCATAATGTGGTAGTGTGTGATAAGTATGCAATGTGGCAAATATAATACACATAAACAGTATGTGATGAATGAACTGTTTGTAAATGGGTCTGTCTGCCCATGTGAAATCCATCTTTCCCAGCCTGTAATACTTAACAGCATCAAATTTGGCATCCCCCTTCCTGCCATTACCTGTCGCACCCCACTAGTACCTGACCGTACTCGTCACAGCTCGTCCTGCACGCACCTATGCCTGCACGTGCTCATCCACCCTATCCTCTGTCAGTGCCTGGCCGCACTCGTTACTGTTCGTTCTGCACGCACCTGTGCCCGAACGTGTTTGGCGCAGATGGCCGTCAGCTGGGCGTAGCGCGGGTCGTCGGTCAGACCCTTCTCCTCCATGCTGGCCAGCGCCGACTGCAGCGCCGCCTGGCTGTACTCGGAGGCGGGAGCGTCACCACCGCCGGCCGGCGTCGGCTGCAGCCCGCCATAGCCGCCCTCTGTGTCACACCGGGTCACAGCCAGATCAACGGCGGCCGGGCGTTTTACGCTGAACATGGGACCACAGCCAGATCAACGACGGCCGGGCCTATTACGCTGAACATGGGACCGAATTATAACACATCCAGGATCATCTTGTGGCACGAGCTCGGAAAGTTCTGCACCCACCCAGCTAAGTGGCTGGGGTTGCTTACTGGACATGGTCACCAACGCACCAACGCGACGCTATCTCGCGACTTCGAAATGGCACATGAGAAGAGGACAGGCACTACGACCATTCCGCCGCACTCAGCACTACGTCGACGAGCGTGACGTCAGAGCACCATGCACCATGCCACGAACATCTGCCCTCGTCACAGTGGCCGACGGCCGCCTACCGTGGCCGTGCTGGAAGGCGCCCGGCTGGTGGTGCTGGTGCTGCTGCATCTGCCAGTACTGGTGCTGGCCCGGTGGCGGAGGGTACGACTGTGCCGGACCTGGTCCTGCCGAGTGCGACCGAGGCACACCCATCTGCAGGTGCTGCAGCCCACAGCCGAGCGGCAGGCCCGCGACCGGCTGCACGCCAGCCGTGCTGGCCGGTACTGATGGCCGCTGGTCGGACATCTCGTCTCTGTCTCCAACAACGCAGACTCTCAGCCGACAGTACTCAGACTACAAGGGAAAGCAGCCATATATGCTCTCAACCACAGAAATTCATATTGTGACCAGATCCTGGACCACAAGTCCAAATGCCTCCAGGGATGGCCTGTTGGTAGTTGCCAATTGGCAATAATTGCCACATGTTCAAATATGTTTTTAACAATCCCAAATCCTTATTCCTGACTAAAGTTTGTGTTTGCTTTTCAGTGCATCCTACCTTGCTTCTCATCAGGGACATACCATTTCCTCTACTTCACAAAAGATGTCACATGGGACATATTCAACTTCACTACCTCTTCAGTTTCTGCTGCTTGCATTACCCTTGAATGCTACAAGTTCTCTATGGATGAATTCCCTCATATGGCAACCCCTGTTTATACCATGATTAAAATAACAACCCATGTCCCTACATTCATCTTCACTACTTCTGATGATAGACTGTGGCCAATAGCCTTGGCCATAAATCTTGATCTGCAGCCATTGATCAGGGTAGCATTAGAGTGCAAACAGTCACAGAAGTCCAGTGGTGTTATTAGTCCTGAGGCAGGATACTCCATGAGGGAGGTTTGCAGTTAGCTGGTGGTAGTGGTAGTGTATCTGTGCTTCAGAGTGTGCCAACTGGCTGGCCTAAGGCCAGGATGAGATGGAGGAAAGATTAAAGGGTCATTGCATAATGATGCCACTGTGCCACCAGCAAGTCTGCCTTTCAAGAGAACAGATGTTGGGCAAATCCCAAGCACTGCAATGCCTCTCACGTCGTCGAGGATGCTATCCTGCCAGAAGGAAAACTTGCACCTTGCATGGTGACAGAAATGTTAGCACCCACAGCTGCTCCAAACCATAAGTGTGAAGTGCTGATGTTGCTGACAAGTACCACTTTAGGAAAATGGCATGGGCATATTGTAGACATAAGCATGACCACATCAGCCCACAACACAGTGCTTATCAAGGTCAACAGTGATGAAGCTTCTTGCTTTGTTGATTCTGATTGCAGCAAAATCCTTCCATCCTACTTCCAGAACCAAAAATGCATGGGATGCCATCAAAAGTCCTCTGTTCAGTTCAGCTCCCATGGTACTCAGAAATTAAGGGCTAACCAAGTACAACACTGAAAAACTGAGAAGAGGAGCAAGGCACCACCCTGCTGTATTCATAGTAGACAGCCACCTGGAACAGCCTTTGCTATGTGCCATTGATGCAAAGACCTTTGTGATACTCAACATCTGGAAATGGTGGTACAGTGAATTTTTGACAGCCTCAGACTGGCTGGAACACAAGTGGACACCACCAGGGGTGTGTAGCTTTGTATGCTTTTGGGAGGGCACTTGCTCCCCAAATAATTTCAGCTACCAACATGGGATCCTATGTGGTCTGCCCCTTTTCAGAAGCCTATACCTTTGGACACCACACAACATGAAGATGGGAAACTCAGTTGAGAAGAGAATCATAAGGTACACATATGAGAGCTAAGGTCACAGAAAAAAATTGAGGATATGGGGCCAATGAGGCTGGCATCTGTATGCTCAATGTTGCCATTTTGAAAAGAAGAAACCATGCAAAATACACATTGATGTTAAGATGTGATAATTAAATCAGGAAATTCAAGGCACCCCCATAACCCTAAATGCCAGTGCAGGAAATACTACACATGCTTGCAGGCATGTGCTCTCACCATCTTGTGAGAGCTCAGAATGAACCATAGATTTAACCAGCTCATGTTGTCTAAAGAGTCTCAGTACGTCACCACATTCTGAACTCATGAAGGCCCACACTTCCTCAAGGTCCTTGTTTAGACATCAGCAACACTGATGTCATCCTAGTGGATGATTGCCAACCAATGATTGCCAATGATCTAGGGGAAGAGGGGGGGGGGGAGGTCTGAACACCTAAGGCAGCATGGAACAAATAGCTCTACTGCTGCTTCTGTATGGCTGAACCATCCTCTGTACTGTGTTTACTGGACACAAAATGAACAAGCTATCCATATTCAAACAGTTCCTTTCAACGAAAATCCTCAAACCACTTGCAGTGAGCAACTTCAAAATAGTCAATTATGTTGAAGTGGTGTGCCATATTGTGAACACGAAAATGTTGTTATGCAGGATAAACTCACAGGAGCTGTTGTGGTACAAGCTATTAGTAGCCACTAAAAAATGCTGGTGTAACTGCAAGAAAATATTGAGTCACTTCCTTATGGTTTCCCTAACCCTTAAGCTCTTAGAAGGCCTAAAATGGTGCCTGTGAATTTCATTCGCTCCATACACAAATAATTAGTATACCTGTGCAATTGGACCTGCACATTTTGGTAGACAGGTCCATCATTCATGAATACCACCATCTTTTTGGCATTTATATACTAAACATCATATGGGAGACATCCAAAGGTAGGTGTTTCCGAAACAGAACATGTTCAGATACACCTCCTCTTCCTCCAAGGTGGCTAAAATCAGTACATAGGTGGACACAAAGCATACATGGGATGGAAGGTCTGGATTATGGTGTCAGATCATCAAAACTGGGAGGGACTAAAAAACAGACACCATCTCACCGACACGGTTTGACCGACACCATCTCGCCGACATGGACCATCTCAGCAACCGCTGGCTCGATCTTCATGAAACCTACACCAAACGATCGCCAGTGTGCCAGAGGCGTGCCGTTTGGACTTTCGTGACCTTGGGTCAGGTCAAAGGTCACCAAATTGAAGAAAAACATAATTTTGGAATTATTGACATGGCTGATCTCGGCAACCGCTGGTTCGATCTTAATGAAACCTTCACCAAACGAACGGCCGTGTGCCGGAGGCGTGCCGTTTGGACTTTCGTGACCTTGGGTCAGGTCAAAGGTCACGAAATCGCAGAAACACAATTTTAGGCTAACCGACATCACCGATCTCGGTAACCGCTGGGTCGATTCCAATGAAACATTCACCAAACGAACGGCCGTGTGCCGGAGGCATGCCGTTTGGACTTTCGTGACCCTGTGTCAGGTCAAAGGTCACGAGATCGCAGAAAAACCATAGTTTTAGGCTCACCGACATGGCCGATCTCGGTAACCGCTGGGTCGATTCCAATGAAACATTCACCAAACGAACGGCCGTGTGCCGGAGGCGTGCCGTTTGGACTTTCGTGACCTTGGGTCAGGTCAAAGGTCACGAAATCGCAGAAAAACACAATTTTAGGCTCACCGACATGGCCGATCTCGGTAACCGCTGGGTCGATTCCAATGAAACCTTCACCAAACGAACGGCCGTATGCCGGAGGCGTGCCGTTTGGACTTTCGTGACCCTGGGTCAGGTCAAAGGTCACGAGATCGCAGAAAAACCATAGTTTTAGGCTCACCGACATGGCCGATCTCGGTAACCGCTGGGTCGATTCCAATGAAACCTTCACCAAACGAACGGCCGTATGCCGGAGGCGTGCCGTTTGGACTTTCGTGACCCTGGGTCAGGTCAAAGGTCACGAGATCGCAGAAAAACCATAGTTTTAGGCTCACCGACATGGCCGATCTCGGTAACCGCTGGGTCGATTCCAATGAAACCTTCACCAAACGAACGGCCGTATGCCGGAGGCGTGCCGTTTGGACTTTCGTGACCCTGGGTCAGGTCAAAGGTCACGAAATCGCAGAAAAACCATAGTTTTAGGCTCACCGACATGGCCGATCTCGGTAACCGCTGGGTCGATTCCAATGAAACATTCACCAAACGAACGGCCGTGTGCCGGAGGCGTGCCGTTTGGACTTTCGTGACCTTGGGTCAGGTCAAAGGTCACGAAATCGCAGAAAAACACAATTTTAGGCTCACCGACATGGCCGATCTCGGTAACCGCTGGGTCGATTCCAATGAAACCTTCACCAAACGAACGGCCGTATGCCGGAGGCGTGCCGTTTGGACTTTCGTGACCCTGGGTCAGGTCAAAGGTCACGAAATCGCAGAAAAACCATAGTTTTAGGCTCACCGACATGGCCGATCTCGGTAACCGCTGGGTCGATTCCAATGAAACCTCCACCAAACGAACGGCCGTATGCCGGAGGCGTGCCGTTTGGACTTTCGTGACCCTGGGTCAGGTCAAAGGTCACGAGATCGCAGAAAAACCATAGTTTTAGGCTCACCGACATGGCCGATCTCGGTAACCGCTGGGTCGATTCCAATGAAACCTTCACCAAACGAACGGCCGTATGCCGGAGGCGTGCCGTTTGGACTTTCGTGACCCTGGGTCAGGTCAAAGGTCACGAGATCGCAGAAAAACCATAGTTTTAGGCTCACCGACATGGCCGATCTCGGTAACCGCTGGGTCGATTCCAATGAAACCTTCACCAAACGAACGGCCGTATGCCGGAGGCGTGCCGTTTGGACTTTCGTGACCCTGGGTCAGGTCAAAGGTCACGAAATCGCAGAAAAACCATAGTTTTAGGCTCACCGTACTATTGGCGTCATAAATAGCTCGGCGGCAGTCAGGCTGGGCATCCTGGCACCTGTACATCCTGCATGTGTATAGGGGTGGTGGGAAGCAGCATACGTAAGCAGGGCATTCAGATGCTGGGACGTTCGGCCTGGTTGCCAATCCATTTATGAGATCAATGGCGAGTATGTGTGGTTGGAAACAATATATCTATACAGGATGTAGGTGTCAATACGCCCAACCTGACTACCAAGCTATTTGTGACGCCAATAATACAACTGACCTTTAAGTCCAACAACCCTTACTGGCCTTGTATTGGCCTGGGTGATAACTAACTAAACAGGAACAGCTTGTTATAAAAACAGTTTTACCGGCAACTGAAGCGTACGACGGCGCGTAGTTTTGCAATGAAGTATACGACGGCGCGTGGTTTTGCGAGATTCGTATCTGAAAGTTTTTAGACGCATCCGTCACGCACAACCGCTCAATTTTTGACGCAAATTAGCAAACGTGAAATGAATGCAACACATCATACCTAGTATGGTATGGTATGGTATGAAAACGGACTTTTAAAAGCAAAAATGTTGAAATACGAGTAACATGTATAAATATCAGCAAACAATGGTAGAATAACCAAAAACCATATTCTAGCCTCAGTAGTCAATGCAATAGTTCCATGTTTAGTTTAGTTAAGTTCATTGTTTCAATCATCTACGGGTTCTTGTACCTTATTTGAGATGAGGTCAAACATTACAATTTACAACGGTATTCCTTGGACCATTCGCGGGATCGGGAGTGTTGTTGATTCGAGTCTCCCCTCTTCTGATTGCTCCAATACGGCACGAAGCAAGCGTCAGTTTACGAGGTCATAACACCGAGAAGTGATTTGGGCGGGTGCTGGTGTTTATTTAAAGAGAGATACAGGGTTTATATTGGAAAGTTACTTATAATTGTCTGAAGTTAGCGCCTCTGAGTGGTCGGGGCTAGTTTAAAAAAAAAAATATCCTAGCTCTTACTTAATGGATCTATCACGTTTGGGATGTACGGAGCCGGAGCCGGTACATTTTTCCCGGAGCCGGAACCGGAGCCGCCGGGAGCCGGAGCCGGAGTCGTCCAAAATTTCATTTCCAAAATTTCCAAAATTTGCCGGATAAGATGGGTGTGTCGGGAACTGTCGCATTTTGCAGGCGTATCGAAGGTCTAGCATGTCTCGTCGCATAGACAGTGGAGGCTGATGAGCATCTACTAGCACGCGAAATGCCCCCGTAATTATGTGTACCGCGGCATGATGTACTGGGTCAAGCGTACGCTTTGTAGTAGCTCACGCGCCATTGTATATAAAACAAGCGTACAGGGTGCGCGGAAAGTCCTGGCGCTTTTCAACATTTTCGCAAACAAATGGAACTGGCTCATATATATTCAACAACAGGTCGTAACAGTGACTGGGAACAACAAGCCACATCCTTTCACCAACCGCTCACTCGATGTAACCGCCCTCGGCGGCGATGACGGCCTCGACGCGAGAGCGGAAGGCCTTGCAGGTCCTGATGATGTAGGCCGCCTCCAGCGCCTCCCACGCCGCCACGATGCGAGCCTTGAGCGACTCCAGGTTGGGATGAGAAGTGGCCTAGACCTCATCCTGCAGAACGCTCCACACGCTGTAATCGAGCGGGTTGAGGTCGGGCGACTGAGGCGGCCACATCTCCTTCCGCCAGAAGTGATCTGGCCCGCCGAGCTCCTCTGTCAGCTTGGCTTGGATGGCGGTGGCGTTGTGGGCGGGCGCTCCGTCCTGTTGGAAGACAAAATTGCCCTCCGGGTAGGTCGCCTTGACCCAGGGGATGACGTGCGTGTCCAGGAGCCCCTCGTAGACCTGCCTGTTGATTTTCTCGTTGGCGTCGATGAAGTTGATGGGGCATTTCTGCCCGTCGGACCCGACGACACCCAGGACCATCACCTTCTGCGGGTGCTTGTTCACCGAGTTGAACCGAATCCGGGGGTCCACTTCGTCAACAGGTTGGTCGGACAGGTAGCGGGAGTTCCTCCGGTTCAGCTGGGCGTCGACGTGGAAGAGCTTCTCATCGGAGAAGATCCGAACGAAGCCGGTGGTCACCGGGCTCTTCAAGAAGTTGAGCAGCAGCTTGCTCTTCTCCAGACGGCGGAGACGCGTGGCCTCGGTTAAACGCGGCCTGTTATGGAGCACTCTGGACTCCATGTTCAAGTCTTGGTGGATCAATTCCCGCATTGATGTCTCGGGAAAGCTGAACTTCTTCGCCAGTTTTCTGATTGACTGCCGCGGATTTTCTTCGATTGCTTCTGACACGGCGGCCACGTTCTCGGGAGTTCTGAGCGACCGCGGCCGACCTGACCTGGGGGCATCTTCTAAGGACTCCACAGATCGGATCTTCGCCTTTATCCGCTTGAACCGTTCGCCGAGAAACGCTGCATCGTTCCGCAACTTGCGCCTCGGTTAAGCCGAACCAAAACTAGTCCAAAACTAGAATATAATTCAGCAGTATTCTGGAATAAAAAAGCGCTTCTGGTATATGACGTCAGTTGGCGTAGGTTTTGTCTAGTTTCAACTAATTATACTAGAACAGCCAACTTTGGAGTACCTGTTGTCTCTAGTTATCTTGAAGTGAATAACATTGAAATCATTATAGAAGCCAAAAATTATGATTCAAATCTGACACACGGCCGATCGTTTGGTGAAGGTTTCATTGGAATCGACCCAGCGGTTACCGAGATCGGCCATGTCGGTGAGCCTAAAACTATGGTTTTTATGCGATCTCGTGACCTTTGACCTGACACAGGGTCACGAAAGTCCAAACGGCACGCCTCCGGCATACGGCCGTTCGTTTGGTGAAGGTTTCATTGGAATCGACCCAGCGGTTATCGAGATCGGCCATGTCGGTGAGCCTAAAACTATGGTTTTTCTGCGATTTCGTGACCTTTGACCTGACCCAGGGTCACGAAAGTCCAAACGGCACGCCTCCGGCATACGGCCGTTCGTTTGGTGAAGGTTTCATTGGAATCGACACAGCGGTTACCGAGATCGGCCATGTCGGTGAGCCTAAAACTATGGTTTTTCTGCGATCTCGTGACCTTTGACCTGACCCAGGGTCACGAAAGTCCAAACGGCACGCCTCCGGCATACGGCCGTTCGTTTGGTGAAGGTTTCATTGGAATCGACCCAGCGGTTACCGAGATCGGCCATGTCGGTGAGCCTAAAACTATGGTTTTTCTGCGATTTCGTGACCTTTGACCTGACCCAGGGTCACGAAAGTCCAAACGGCACGCCTCCGGCATACGGCCGTTCGTTTGGTGAAGGTTTCATTGGAATCGACCCAGCGGTTACCGAGATCGGCCATGTCGGTGAGCCTAAAATTGTGTTTTTCTGCGATTTCGTGACCTTTGACCTGACCCAAGGTCACGAAAGTCCAAACGGCACGCCTCCGGCACACGGCCGTTCGTTTGGTGAATGTTTCATTGGAATCGACCCAGCGGTTACCGAGATCGGCCATGTCGGTGAGCCTAAAACTATGGTTTTTCTGCGATTTCGTGACCTTTGACCTGACCCAGGGTCACGAAAGTCCAAACGGCACGCCTCCGGCATACGGCCGTTCGTTTGGTGAAGGTTTCATTGGAATCGACCCAGCGGTTACCGAGATCGGCCATGTCGGTGAGCCTAAAACTATGGTTTTTCTGCGATCTCGTGACCTTTGACCTGACCCAGGGTCACGAAAGTCCAAACGGCACGCCTCCGGCATACGGCCGTTCGTTTGGTGAAGGTTTCATTGGAATCGACCCAGCGGTTACCGAGATCGGCCATGTCGGTGAGCCTAAAACTATGGTTTTTCTGCGATCTCGTGACCTTTGACCTGACCCAGGGTCACGAAAGTCCAAACGGCACGCCTCCGGCATACGGCCGTTCGTTTGGTGAAGGTTTCATTGGAATCGACCCAGCGGTTACCGAGATCGGCCATGTCGGTGAGCCTAAAATTGTGTTTTTCTGCGATTTCGTGACCTTTGACCTGACCCAAGGTCACGAAAGTCCAAACGGCACGCCTCCGGCACACGGCCGTTCGTTTGGTGAATGTTTCATTGGAATCGACCCAGCGGTTACCGAGATCGGCCATGTCGGTGAGCCTAAAACTATGGTTTTTCTGCGATCTCGTGACCTTTGACCTGACACAGGGTCACGAAAGTCCAAACGGCATGCCTCCGGCACACGGCCGTTCGTTTGGTGAATGTTTCATTGGAATCGACCCAGCGGTTACCGAGATCGGTGATGTCGGTTAGCCTAAAATTGTGTTTCTGCGATTTCGTGACCTTTGACCTGACCCAAGGTCACGAAAGTCCAAACGGCACGCCTCCGGCACACGGCCGTTCGTTTGGTGAAGGTTTCATTAAGATCGAACCAGCGGTTGCCGAGATCAGCCATGTCAATAATTCCAAAATTATGTTAGTCCTTCCCACATACAAATCCGTCAGACTCGACTGTACAACGGCAGGAGTATGTGGAGTTTAAAACTGGAGGTCCTGGTTGGAACCGGGAACTGTTTCCATTGTGGTTATTTATTATGGCTTGGCTTTAGCGATTCTTTCTTCGGCCTCCTACTTACCTTGATAGGCGCCTTACTTAGTGTCCTGGTGAGTGGGAAGTTGAAATAATAAGATCCGTGCTGAATTAGGTATGTTAACTGCAAAGCACCGACTTTTATTTGCATCAGTTTCCTATTTTAGCACTTCAATATCACTTGGCCATCTGTGGTTGAACCACATTTTTATGCCTTGAGGTTATATGTATGCACCTACCTAGGTAGGTAGTTACCTATCTAGCCTGTCTAAGTAGATACCTATCTACCTACCTAAAATGAGAATTGATTGATCAGTGGATGCTTGAATCAAGATGAAATCCTGCAAAATGTATTGATGTTACCAGCATTCCAGTTTGTGGCACATCTTTTGAAAGGTTGATGAAAAATGATCCCATGATTCAAGGAATATCCACCTACCTACATACCTACCTAACTGCCTACCTATGTAGAATTTGGAGAATATTTGAATTTGAATTCAGGATGTGGTATTGGATGGGGTGTTGAGTATTCTTGTCTATGCTTGTAGTATCACAGGAATATGGTGGTTTTAGTTTCCATCTTTGTAAACTCAATTTTAGAAAAATCATTATGAATTCTGACATATTAGGTTTCCCTATATTTGGAACCTCTTACCTATGTCATCACTGCACTCAAATCAATGTTAGTGTGAAGTAAATAAAATTGTGTGTTGCACATCTTCATTTCGATATAGCGTCATCTTCTTAGTCACATTGGGTTGGTTATGGATGAAAGAAAACTCAGCTGAAGTATGGTATTAACATGTTTAAAGGCAGCAACAATGTGTTGGAGATTTCTTTGATTAAAGTAGGCTAATATGTTACTTTATTCACTTCACATCTGTTCTGTTGTAATCTTGTATTTTGTCACAAAATGCATTATGTATACTGCAGCAACTGGGTCAAGTGGGTGGTGTGATTCTTTTCCTTGTATCAAACAACAATAGGCAATTTTGCAGCTTCAATTTACTATCCTGTTTAGTTGTTTTAGATCCTTCCATGCCATTATTTGCTCCAATTAGAACATTCAAGATATGGATTAGAAATACATGTCATTTAACATTGATAACAATGTGCTTCAGTCAGTTGTTTGCAGCTTCTTCATTGGCACCAATTGTTACTTGGTGGTAGGAAGAAAGCTATTTTGAAGTGTTTCAAGTAAAATTTTAATGAAGCTATTTTACATTCCAAAACCCATTCCCCAATATGTGGCAGTAACAAATCAGTTGGTGCATCAGTCTCCTACTTGTGAGGTTTGTTGTGTTTTTGTTTGTGTGGTGTGAGCATGTCTGGAGTATCAGGTATGGATGTACAAACTTGGGCGACATTGATGAAGTATACTTTTGTTATCATTTTATCTACTGTTGCTTGTCAAATTGAGTTATAACAATACCCTTTCCTAACCTAACCATGGCATTAGCTTGCCATCTGGCAGTCATCAGATTGCCGCCAGGTGTCACTGTGGAAGGACGTCCGTTTGGAGCTCCAGCTTTCCAGATAAGTCGTTGTGGAACAGGGCAGTACCCTATTCTAAGCTGTGGATATGTGTTTAACAATTACTTCTATGATTATATTTCATTAGTTTTTATCTGATAAGCATTTTCGTAGCACGCAAATTATACTATATCAACCTAGCAAGGCTGCCGAGCACCATCTTGTTTTGAGGTGCGTCCTCGTTGCTTCAATTTCTGTAGTTGGAGATATTGCAAGTGTGTAGATTTCATAAGTGCATTAGACAGCATTAATACTATCCTAACATTCTTTATTCATTTTTGTGGTGCATTTTTCTGTCTAGCCATAAGTGATATCAAAAGGGATATTTATATAGTTGTCTACTTGTCTAGAAGACAATTGGATTAGACATTTTATTTGTCTATTAAGAAAACATAAAAACAACAAAAAAAAACAAACAATTGTTTAATAGATTATGCTTAGCGTGTTGGTATTCTTGAGGTACTTAGATAATTAACTGACAGTATAGGAGGTAGCGATTTATAGTGATTGGTAGTTGCCTTTTTTGTCGGTAGTTTAGCGGGTTAATTTGAATCTAAATCTATGCATAAGCTGCAGCCCCTAGGATGGTTTCGACCAGGATGCAGGCACTAGAGGAAGATATTGGGACCCTTAAGGCAGAGCTTTCCAAGCACAACGCTGCCCTTGTTGCACAGGGTAGGGAAGAAAAAGCATCAAGGGGTCATTCCATAGTAGGGACATCATATGCCCAGGTGGTCGCAGGCCAAGTAGCTGAGGCTTTCCCTACTGTGAAGGTGGCTGGGATTTCTCGAGAGGGGAGTATTAATAGTGAACAGAGGAGGGGTAGTTCTGGTAGGTCACAGGAGGGGAAGTGACATAAGGTCAGGGGGTGGAGAATTTGGAGACGCAAACCTAAGGAAAGGATCAGTGAGTGGCAGGTGGTAGGAGTGGGAGGAAGCCTAGTCGAACGGCCCAGCGGGCAGGCATAATAGGTTCCAGGCATTGGAGGACTGCCCCCCAGGATAGTAGTATTAAGGAGTCAGTGCTGGTCGTAGGGGACTCTCGTGTGCAACATTTAGATTGGGTATTATGTAAAGGCAGGAGGGACAGGAGGTGCATCACCAGGCCTGGTGCCAAGGTGAAGAACCCGGTACCCGTGGTGGCACAGGTCACCAATGATCACCAGCTTAGTACAGTTATAGTACTCGTAGGGGCAAATAACATGGGTCCTGCTAGGAGTGAGGGGCTTCTGCGGGACTACAGGGCCCTTATGGCCACCTTGAAGGGTAACAATAGTAATTGTAACAGCAATTTTGCCTAGGGCTAGAGCCTCCCCTGAGTGGAGCTCTAGGGAACTGGCAGCCAACGGCAGGGTAGGTAAGCTCTGCCATGATCTAGGTTTCACCTTCGTAGACGAGTGGTGCAGGTTTTATGCATCGTGGGACCACTATCAGAGCAAGTTCTAACAGCTGGATCAAAATCGACACCGAACAACGTTGTACTACATCACTTTTGATATCTTTTTCCAGACACAAATAATCATTAAAAATTAAAAATGAACAATTACACTGGTTGCACGACGTGCTGGAGAATAATAATGAATCGTCCAAAAGGTTACCATGCCACGTCAATTCTACTATATGCATCCTTCTTTATATGTGACATTAATGCCAACGACCCGAGTAGATAACACAAAATTCTGCCATAGCAAAAAACATCAAAAAAAAAGAAAGCCGAAGACATCTCCAGAGTGAAATACCCATGATACGTCGTCACCTAGGAATGTTTCTACATAGTGAGCCTTACCACTCTAGAAATCACGTCGACGCTCCAGAGAATACCTTGGAGATGAAATTAGAATGCGAGTGTGACGATATATTTACACTGCACCACATCTTGGACACAGTGCCTTATTATCACCATTGAGTAGGTTATCATGCATGACATAAGCATGACCAATGAGAAGATGGCATAGCATCACCTCATCTCGCCTTGTCCTGCGCTGTCACGAGGGACACTGACCGAGCGATGGCTAAATTGTCCGTAATTTGTTATAAATAAGGGCATCTCAACTCGCTGGCCAATCATTCCTCCAGAAAACCGAAATCCCTAGGTTCCCGGCAAGGATCTGGAATGCTCTTCATGAGTGAGCCTGTGCTGCCCACCTCGCAGCACCGAATGTTTCTTCATTGCGTATGGTACCAACATGGCTGAGAATGCAGGAAAAATGGACGACTTTCCCTTTTTACCTTGGATAAGGTCTGCACCATGAGGTCCAGGAGCTTTATTACATATTATTTTCTGCATCTGTTTTCCACATCTTCTCTAGTGCATACAAGATCACAAAGTCAAAACATGCTCAGACTTAGCAAGACCTACACAGACAAATCTGGGCTAAGCCTGGACAGGGAAGATACTATAAGTTGGGATAACAAGATACTCAGCACCCCAATCAATATTGCATTGTAAATTCCATTGGAACTATCCATCAAAATTATACATACACACCAGTATCTATATAGCCCTATTCACTTTGTTATTTGTAGGATATGCATGGACCTCCTTTACTTGAGTGAATGCATGTCTAATGTTGTAAGCCTGTATCATACTCTAACCTACCAGTCTACTGATTAGACTAGTGGCCCTTTCTAGCACATCTGCATCTCTTTCGAAAAAAAGGACATGTCTGCATGTAATATTCCAATTGGGGTTTGACAAAGGCCGAGTAGAGGTTTTTTCGATTACTTCCTCGCTCACATACCTCACAATATTCCTCAGTCCTACCTGGGGTTAGAAATGCTGGATGCTCGTCATATAGGACATTATCCTCCAATAAGTTATCCATTCTTTGGTTGCCAAAGGATAACCTGGGTTGTTTGAAAATCACTGATCGCATTATTCAGCTCAGAAACAGTATAAAGATATAAAGACATAAAGACATAAAAGATCAGTGCAACTATGTGACACAAGGGCACTTCTTGGCCACACTCTGGTATGCTCAACCAGTGGCCCACCGAATCTATTGATGAGCCCTCCCTAGAATGTTGAAAAGCAAACCCTCTATTGTTTAATGGTCGTCTATGCTGTTTTAAAAACATGTTCAATTTGCTGCTACTGACAATGGTTTCTGGCACCTGGCTCCAGTGTTCTATTACCCTGTTGGCGAAGAATGACTGTCTTAGCCTTGCCCTGATATGGTTAACTTTAATCTTTAGTTGATGACCTCTTATTCCATCATTTCTATTAACTTCAAACATTACCATGAGATATCCCTTCTCCTGACCATGAACAAATTTAAAGACCTCAATGAGATCTCATCTCAGCCTTCTATATCTAGGTGAAAACACATTCAATTTCCTCAGTCTTTCATCGTATTCCAGGTTGCTTATGCCATTAACCATTTTTGTAGCCATCTTTTGTACTCTCTCTAAAAGCCAACACTCTTTTTCATAGCTAGGAGACCAAGCTTGGATACAGTATTCCAAATGTGGCCCTGACATATGCACAGTAAAGCTTACTGATGACTTCCTCACTTCTGTATGATACATTCCTATTTATTGCCCCGAGCATTCTCAGTGCCTTCTTCCTGGCTTCCTTGGTCTGTTCTGATGCCCCCAATTTTGTGTTTATAATAACATTTAAATCCTTCTCCTGTTGAGTCACTGATAGCACTTGGCCACCCATCAAGTATGGAGCCTTCATATGCTGCTTACCTACATGCATGATTTTGCACTTATCAAAATTAAATTTCATTTGCCATTCTTCGGATCACTTCACAAGTTCGTCTAAGTCTTTTGCCGCAAGATATGCTCATCTTGACTTGTTATTGCCCTAAAGACCTTCAAATCATCCCGCAAATTTCAAAACTTTACTGCTTAGGCCACTTTCAATGTTATTTACAAATATATTGAACAGTAATGGCCCCAGTACTGACCCCTGGGGGACTCCACTAAGAACATTTTGCCATGATGACTTTGTACCATTTAGCATCACTCTTTGCTGTCTATATGAAAGCCACAACTCTATCCATTTTAAGATGCTACCTGCAATACCATGGGACTGAAGCTGTATCATTAACTGTTTATGGGGTACCTTGTCAAAGGCCTTACTAAAGTAAAGATATGCTACATCAACCTGATTTCCCTCATCAAATTGTTCTGTGGCGAAGTACAAAAAGTCCAAGAGGTTTGTGAGACATGATCGTCCTTTTCTAAACCCATGTTGGGTATCTTGAATCAATCTGCTACCTTCCAGATAACTAACTATTCTATCCTTGATAATTGATTCGAGTACCTTGCAGACTGGGGATGTGAGACTTATTGGCCTATAGTTTTCAACTTTCCCTCTTTCTCCTTTCTTGAAAATAGGAACTACATTTGCCCTTTTCCAATCGGTTGGAATTTCATTTTGTTAAACTGATCTACAAAATATTATACTAAGTGGAAATGCCAGTTCCTTTTCAGTTTCCCACAACACCCTAGCATAAATTTCATCAGGTCCTGCTGCCTTCTTTGGCTTTATTTTCCTGATATGATTGTAAACAACATCACTATCAATGAAATCAACATCATTTGTCAGATCCCATGTCACTGAACTATGGTGTACGGTCGGCAGATTGGTCATATCTTCCAATGTAAACACTGATTTGAACTGCTTGCTCAGCTCCTCAACCATCTCACTATCCTCACCCAATGTAGTCCCGTTTACTTCCAGTGGACCAATTGTGCTAGAAACTTTACTCAGCTTGTAGAAACTAAAGAACTTTTTACTGTCCCCATTACAGTTTCTAGCTAAATCCAGTTCTTTTGCTCGCTTTGCTGCTCTGGTTTTTTTCTTCACAGTGTCTCTAGCTTTCGATACGCCTTTAGATTAACGACATTTGAGGCTTCTTTAAAAACTCTAAATATGCAGTTTTCTTAGCCTTAATTGCTTTTATCAAGTCTGGTGTAAGCCATGCTGGCTTTCCTACCCTTCTTTTGCGTCTTTGTTTTTGGGGGACATGTCTAATCTGAATTTCCTTCAAGTAAGATTTGAACTTTTCCCACATTTCACAGGCATTTAAATTGGAGAATTCTTCTTCCCATCTGATGGCACTTAAAGCCGCTCTCATGCCGTCAAAGTCTGCTCTGTTGAAATTTGGAACCTTTACCAAATTATCCTTGATAATTTCCCCTACATGTGCCTTGAATCTAACTATGTTATGGTCACTTCTTCCCAGAGTTTCGCCTACAGTCAAGTCTTGAACCAAGTCACTTAAATCCGAGAATACAAGGTCCAAGAATGAGCCATGCCTGGTAGGTTCCGATACAAACTGGTGTAAGAACAGGTCCTCTTCAAGGCATTTCCTAAACATTTTGCATGATGGGGAGCCAACACCAGCATTTTTCATAACCTTTTAGATTAAAGTCACCGAGAATAAGGCACTTCCTCTTAAAGTTTCTACTGATTTCCTCACAAATCACCTTGTCAAGCTCCAGTTGCTGAGAATGTGGACAGGGTTCCTGATCGGTAGAAAGCTCCTATCCTCAGAGTATTGCTGTTGCCTTTTTCCACAGTGACATCAAGCCAAATGGACTCCACAGACACCTTTTTATCCCCACCTGCTACTTTTTGAGAACTGAATAAGCTCTTGACATAGAGCATTACACCACCCAATTTCACTGCTGGACCCCTATTGCACGAAAACATATTGTATTCCTGGATCTCATAGTCCTGCAAGTTATCTACAAAACACCCTTCACTGACCCATGCCTCAGTAATGCAAACAAAATCTGGTTCCTCCTCAGCAACATAACACTTGAACTCATCAAATTTGTACCGGATACTCTGGGCATTAAACATCATACACTTAGCAAATGCTCCATAACCACCTTTGGATTTTTCATACTGAGGAGTTCTTTTATCATTAGATGAACTATCACTCTGCCTCCTTTAACTACTGCTGTCCCTATTTGCTGACTTTGAGGTTCTATTGCCTTGGCTGACACTATTGGAATATTCCTGAGTTGGCAATGCAATTTCATCCCTCCCCACCCCATTTCCTAGTTTCCCTGAAGGATATGGTCATACACTTTGCCTAACACATGGACCCCCTTATCAGAGAAGTGCAGGCCATCCCTCTGATAGAGGTCCCACGATGCATAAAACCTGCACCACAAGGGTGAAACCTAGCTCATGGCAGAGCTTACCTACCCTGGTGTTGGCTGCCAGTGCCCTAGAGCTCCACTCAGGGTCGGCTCTAGCCCCAGGCAAAATTGCTGTTACAATGATCTGTTGTTACCCTTCAAGGTGGCCAGAAGGGCCCTGTAGTCCCGCAGAAGCTCCTCACTACTAGCAGGACCTATGTTATTTGCCCCTACGTACACTATAACTGTACTAAACTCATGATCACTGGTGACTTGTGCCACCACTGGTACCAGGTCCTTCACCTTGGCACCAGGCCTGGTGATGCCCCTCCTGTCCCTCCTACCTTTACAGAATACCCGATCTAAATGTCACACACGAGAGTCCCCTACGACCAGCACTGACTCCTTACTACTACTATCCTGGGGGCAGTCCTCCAATGCCTGGAACCTATTCGATGTTAACATGCCTGCCCGCTGGGCCGTTCGACTAGGCTTCCTCCCGCTCCTACCACCTGCAACCTGCCACTCACTGACCCTTTCCTTTGGTTCGCGTCTCCAAATCCTCCACCCCCTTTACCTCACGCCACTTCCCCTCCTGTGACCTACCAGAACTACCCCTCCTCTGTTCACTATTAATACTCCCCTCTCGAGAAATCCCAGCCGCCTTCACAGTAGGGGAAGCCTCAACTACTTGACCTGCGACCACCTGGGCATATGATGTCCATGCTATGGAGTGACCCCTTGTTGCTTTTTCTTCACTACCCTGTGCAACAAGGGCAGCCTTGAGCTTGGAAAGCTCTGCCTGAAGGGCCATAATTTCTTCCTCTAGTGCCTGCATCCCGGTCGAAACCATCCTACATGCTGCAACTTATGCCTAGATTTAGATTCAAATTAACTCGCTAAACAACCGACAAAAAAGGCAACTATCATTCACTATAAATCGCTACCTTCTATACGGCCAGTTAATTATCGAAGTAGCTCAAGAATACCAACACGCTAAGCAGAAACCATTAAACAATTGTTTGTTTGTTTTTGTTGTTTTTTTAATCAATAAAAAATGTCTAATCTAATTGTCTTCTAGACAAGTAGACAACTATATGAATATCCCTTTTGATATCACTTATGGCTAGACAGAAAAATGAACAGTCACACAGCACTTATGTTAGGTTAGTATTAATGTATAAAGTATGTTAGGATAGTATTAATGTTGTCTAATGTACCTATGCAATCTACATACTCTCCAACTGCAGAAATGGAAGCGACGAGGATGCGCCTAAAGCCACGAGGCTGCGCCTAAAAACAAGATGGCGCTCGGCACCCTCGCTAGGTTGATATAGTATAATTTTCGTGCAACGAAAATGCTTATCAGATAAAAACTAATGAATATAATCACAGAAGTAATTGCTAAGCACATATCCACAGCTTAGACTAGGATACTGCCCTGCTCCGCAACGACTTATCTGGAAAGCTGGAGCTCCAAACGGACGTCCTTCCACAGTGACACCTGGCGGGAATCTGATGACTGCCAGATGGCAAGCTAATGCCATGGTTAGGTTAGGAAAGGGTATTGTTATAACTCAATTTGACAAGCAACAGTAGATAAAATGATAACAAAAGTATACTTCATCAATGTCACCCAAGTTTGTACATCCATACCTGATACTCTAGACATGCTCACACCACACAAACAAAAACACAACAAACCTCAGAAGTAGAACACGGATGCACCAACTGATTTTTTACTGCCACATATTGGGGAATTGGTTTTGGAATGTAAAATAGCTTCATTAAAATTTTACTTGAAACACTTCAAAATAGCTTTCTTCCTACCACCAAGTAACAATTTGTGTCACTGAAGAAGCTGCAAACAACTGACTGAAGCAAATTGTTATCAATATTAAATGACATGTATTTCTAATTCATATTTTGAATGTTCTTATTGGAGCAAATAATGGCATGGAAGGATATAAAGCAACTAAAAAGAATGGTAAATTGAAGCTGAAAAATTGCCTATTGTTTGATACAAGGAAAAGAATCACATCAACCACTTGACCCAGTTGCTGGAGTACACATAATGCATTTTGTGACTAAATACAAGATTACAACACAACAGATATGAAGTGAATAAAACAACATATTAGCCTACTTTAATCAGAGAAATCTCCAACACGTTGTTGCTGCCTTTAAATATGTTAATACGATACTTCAACTGAGTTTTCTTTCATCCATAACCAAACCAATGTAACTAATAAGATGTCACTATATCAAAATGAAGATGTGCAACGCACAATTTTTCTTTACTTCACACTAACATTGATTTGAGTCCAGTGATGACATAGGTAAGAGGTTCCAAATATATGGAAACCTAATATGTCAGAATTCACAATGATTTTTTTTTATTGAGTTTACATATCAGGAACCATGCCACATTCTCAGCAACTGGAGCTTGACAAGGTGATTTGTAAGGAAATCAGTAGAAACTTTAAGAGGAAGTGCCTTATTCTCGGTGACTTTAATCTAAAAGGTTATGAAAATGCTGGTGTTGGCTCCCCATCATGCAAAATGTTTAGGAAATGCCTTGAAGAGGACCTGTTCTTACACCAGTTTGTATCGGAACCCACCAGGCATGGTTCATTCTTGGACCTTGTATTCTCGGATTTAAGTGACTTGGTTCAAGACTTGACTGTAGGCGAAACTCTGGGAAGAAGTGACCATAACATAGTTAGATTCAAGGCACATGTAGGGGAAATTATCAAGGATAATTTGGTAAAGGTTCCAAATTTCAACAGAGCAGACTTTGACGGCATGAGAGCGGCTTTAAGTGCCATCAGATGGGAAGAAGAATTCTCCAATTTAAATGCCTGTGAAATGTGGGAAAGGTTCAAATCTTACTTGAAGGAAACTCAGATTAGACATGTCCCCCAAAAGCAAAGACGCAAAAGAAGGGTAGGAAAGCCAGCATGGCTTACACCAGACGTGATAAAAGCAATTAAGGCTAAGAAAACTGCATATTTAGAGTTTTTAAAGAAGCCTCAAATGTCGTTAATCTAAAGGCGTATCGAAAAGCTAGAGACACTGTGAAGCAAAAAACCAGAGCAGCAAAGCGAGCAAAAGAACTGGATTTAGCTAGAAACTGTAATGGGGACAGTAAAACGATCTTTAGTTTCTACAAGCTGAGTAAAGTTTCTAGCACAATTGGGCCACTGGAAGTAAACGGGACTACATTGGGTGAGGATAGTGAGATGGTTGAAGAGCTGAGCAAGCAGTTCAAATCAGTGTTTACATTGGAAGATATGACCAATCTGCCGACCGTACACCATAGTTAAGTGACATGGGATGTGACAAATGATGTTGACTTCATTGATAGTGATGTTGTTTACAATCATATCAGGAAAATAAAGCCAAATAAGGCAGCAGGATCTGATGAAATTTATGCTAGGGTGTTGCGGGAAACTGAAAAGGAACTGGCATTTCCACTTAGTATAATATTTTGTAGATCAGTTTCGCATAATGAAATTCCAACCGATTGGAAAAGGGCAAATGTAGTTCCTATTTTCAAGAAAGGAGAAAGAGGGAAAGTTGAAAACTATAGGCCAATAAGTCTCACATCCCTAGTCTGCAAGGTACTCGAATCAATTATCAAGGATAGAATAGTTAGTTATCTGAAAGGTAGCAGATTGATTCAAGATACTCAACATGGGTTTAGTAAAGGACGATCGTGTCTCACAAACCTCTTGGACTTTTTGAACTTTGCCACAGAACAATTTGATGAGGGAAATCAGGTTGATGTAGCATATCTTGACTTTAGTAAGGCATTTGACAAGGTACCCCATAAACGGTTAATGATACAGCTTCAGTCCCATGGTATTGCAGATAGCATCTTAAAATGGATAGAGTTGTGGCTTTCAGATAGACAGCAATGAGTGATGCTAAATGGTACAAAGTCATCATGGCAAAATGTCCTTAGTGGAGTCCCCCAGGGGTTAGTATTAGGGCCATTACTGTTCATTATATTTGTAAATAACATTGAAAGTGGCCTAAGCAGTAAAGTTTTGAAATTTGCGGATGATTTGAAGGTCTTTAGGGCAGTAACAGGTCAGGATGAGCATATCTCGCTGCAAAAAGACTTAGACGAACTTGTGAAGTGGTCCGAAGAATAGCAAATGAAATTTAACTTTGATAAGTGCAAAATCATGCATGTAGGTAAGCAGCATATGAAGGCTCCATACTTGATGGGTGGCCAAGTGCTATCAGTGACTCAACAGGAGAAGGATTTAGGTGTTATTCTAAACACAAAACTGGGGGCATCATAACAGACCAAGGAAGCCAGGAAGAAGGCACTGAGAATGCTCGGGGCAATAAATAGGAATGTATCATACGAGGTGAGGAAGTGATCAGGAAGCTTTACTGTGCATACGTCAGGCCACATTTGGAATACTGCATCCAAGCTTGGTCTCCTAGCTATGAAAAAGATTGTTGGCTTTTAGAGAGAGTACAAAAGAGGGCTACAAAAATGGTTAATGGCATAAGCAACCTGGCATATGGCGAAAGATTGAAGAAATTGAATATGTTTTCACTTAGATATAGAAGGCTGAGAGGAGATCTCATCGAGGTCTTTAAATTTGTCAATGGTCTGGAGAGGGGATACCTTGGGGAAATGTTTTAATTGAACAGAAATGATGCAATTAGAGGTCATAAACTCAAAATTAAAGTTAACCACAGGAGAACAAGGTTAAGGCAAACTTTCTTCACCAACAGGGTAGTGGAACACTGGAACCAGCTGCCAGAAAACATCGTCAGTAGCAGCACATTGAACATCTTTAAAAACTGCATAGACAATCATTATAAGAATAGAGGGCTTGCTTTTCAGTATTACAGGGAGGGCTGATTGACAGATTTGGTGGGCAACTGGTTCAGTGTACAGAGTGCAACCAAGAAGGGCCCTTGTGGCTCATAGTTGCACTAATCTTTTATGTCTTTATGTCTTTTACAAAGATGGAAACTAAAACCACCATATTCCTGTGCTACAAGCATAGACAAGAATACTCAACACCCAATCCAATATCACATCCTGAATTAAATCGGTTAAATTTTTGGCATTATTTTTGATCGTAGGCTTTCTATGCATCAACACATCAAACATGTCCAGGTCAAATGTTTCCACAGACTCAATTTATTTCGCTGCATTACGTCTACACCATTCGGATATGATCGTCACACACTTTTGCAACTGTACAAATAATTGGTTCTTCCCATCATAGAGTATGGTTGCGTGGTGTACGCAGGTGGAAGTACCTCCGCTTTACACATTTTGAACACATTACAAAATATCTTCATCCGGATAGCACTCGGTGCAATGACCCCATCACTTCTCTACAAACCGAATCAGTAATTACACCAATAGCTCTCCGAAGAATGGAACTAACACTTCGCTACGTCGCAAAAATTCAATTCAAAGAACATCACCTCACACATGCATCATTACAAATTCTCCCAAATCTACACCACGGATATTTGGGTCTCGCCGACAAGCGAACCGGTCTTACAATGGCTTCTCGCATCAAAACATATTCTACTCAACTCCATACAACATTCCACATATTACTGCTCTTCGTCCACCAACTACACTGCCGTGGCAGATGACCGAACGACACATTTTTTATCTCGCCACCACTTGAAAATCACAGCTTTGTCCAGAATACGTCAAACAAAAATTCAACCAGTGTCGTTCTCGGTATCGCAGTGTAAAATAATTGACCATGTGGCCTGGAATTTCACAGTTAATGGAATTGTGCTATTTCATCCTTGCCTTATATTTTTACCATTTTGCCACATGTGTGGGCAGCCATTATGCACACGACTGCTAAGTAATGTAAAATGCATGTGACTGAAGTGAAAGACATTCCACGTTTGGAATCCTTGAGTGACGATCCTTTATTTTCTTCCAATCTTCCATTATTCCCAAGGAACTTCTTTCTTCATCCGCACAGTTAATGGTGAAATTTTTAGGACACTGCGGTATCGTCACGTTCCTTTTGTTTTCACCGATGGATCTAAAGACACAAATTACACAGGAAATGCCATCGTTTGAGGAACACACACCAAACAGCATGACTTGCCAAACGGGACGTCCATTTTCATCGCCGAATTGCACGCCATCCTTATTGCCCTTCGTCATGTCCGCAACAGTTCAATTTGTCACCCCATGCGCAGTGTTGTAATTTGTTCCTACTCTAAATCTGTCCTTCAATCACCTTCTTCCCTTTCCTTTTCACACCATTTCCATCTTTCCATTTATAACACACTAGAAACACTTCATTTCATGGGCATCAAGGTCCGTTTCCTGTGGGTGCCCAGTCACTGCGGCATCCCAGGGAACGACCAAGCAGATCATTTAGCCAAATCATCACTACTACTTCCAAACATAACAGAAATTCCACAACATTTAGAAGCCATGAAGTCAACGATAAAGCAGAGCATCCGACAATTTTGGAATAAACAATGGACTGAACACTACAAGCCACACACAATTACGTTTCATCAAACCCGTCATTGATAGCTGGACCACATCATATCATAAAAACAAACAAGAAGAAAAAGTTTTATCTCGGCTCCGCATAGGTCACACTTTTCTCACCCACCGATATACCGATATATTTGTACTGCTTCAACTCAACCTTCATGCCCATCATGCAATACTCATCTTACAGTTTCACATGTTCTTCTACACTGTCAACAATACCATGACCATCGAAAAACACTTACAAACTACTGCCGTACACACAACGTCCCATTTTCTTTGCCCACACTATTAGGGGATAAACACCCGTGACTCATTAATCAACTTTTCAAATTTCTCAGGAAAACCAACTTGCTCAGGACATGTAAATTGACTTTCATGACATAATATTTCTTGTTATTATTTTCATGGGACGAAATGGCCTGAGCAGGCCGACGTGCTCACCGTAATAAAAATAAAATCATGTCAAGCATGGAGTGTTCAGTATTGCCTGCTCGTCATATACAGAGCCATTGATCACTGCGCCCTGCTAGCTTTGGCGTCATTGGCTGCTGGAGATAGCAGTTTATTTTTCATTTTCGTGGGGTGACACCCGTCGCTCTTTTTTCTCAGCTTCTTTCATAGTGGGGTGACACCCGTCACCCCTCGATTTTCTTCTCCGTTGTACTTCCGTTCCCTGAGTTCCTGTGCGTACTTATATTTATTTGCACATTAGGTAGGGTTTTTTCCCACGATGGGGAAAAAGCGTAAGAAGGACACCGACACCTGCTCTCCAACGGACTCCGAATCTGATTTTCCGCCATCAGCCACGCCTGACGACCGTCGCACGAACACGGATTCGACACCTAATGCACCTCCGCTCGATACCGCCACTGATAACCCACGCCAGACAATTCCGCATGATGATGCAAAGGAAGCCTTCTGCACATCACCGACCCCTGCTCGTCCTAAGACCACGACCTCACTCTCGGACCATACCATCATTCTACACGCCGCTGGCCATCGCTCGAACCAGACCACGCCCTCACCACCTGAACCCATTCAACAAATCGAACCCTACCTCGACAGCGCTGGCTCGTACGTAGTCGTTAAGCCTGTCGAGGAATCCGCTTCCTTCCGCCGTATCAACGTATTCTGAGTGACCAAACAGCTCCTCGCAATCTGCTTCTTAGCCAATCCTGATATCGAAGCCCCTGCTAACGGAACCCTCGTCATTAAAACCAAAACAAGAGCCCAGACCAAAGCCTTCCTCCGCACCACCACATTTTGTGGTAAATCCGTCACCATTTCCCTCCATTCAAACCGTAATACCACCAAGGGCACCATCTTCGCGCCGGAGCTCCGCTTCATGCCTGAGGCAGATATTCAAGCGGAGCTCAGGCCGGACGGGATGACCCACATCCGCCGCATCACCTCCTTCAAAGATGGCTAGAAACGTGATACGAGCCTCCTTGTCCTTACGTTCAATTCTACTACTCTTCCCAAGACCCTCCTCCCCGGATACCTACGATTCCAAGTCCGTGTATTCATTCCCAGTCCTCTCCGCTGTTTTTAACTGCCAGCGCTTCGGCCATGACAGCAAAACATCCCGCCAACCAGCCCGATGCTCCAAGTGCGGTGAACCACCCCATCCCGAATCCACCTGCTCCAAACCAGCCCACTGCCTGAACTGTCACACCTCTGATCACCTGACAACATCACCCCTCTGCCCAGTCTGGCGCAAGGAAAAGGAAGTGTGCGCAGTGAAATCTACGACCGGGGTGTCCTATCCCCAGGCCCGCCGGTCTGTCGAGGCCACCTCGCCGACCACAAAATCGTACGCACAGGCAGCCCCCATTGCTCCACCCACTCCCCGCGTGAAAACCATCTCTTGTTCGATACAAACCGACATCATTCCTGGCTTAGCTCCACTTCAAAAACTCACACCATTGACCACAAGCACACAAACCACCCTAGCTCCCAACACAAAGACCACATCGACTTCGCACACACAAACAAATTTCTCAAGGAATGCCAGACCCCGCAGTCACTCGGTTGCCGGAGGAAATCATCGTTCCCCAGCAGGCCGCCGATCGAGCCCTGTGCGTCCAGCGCCCGCCGCCACCCACGTGACACGACCGACTCCGAGCCGACGGGCATCCCCGAGGCATTAACCGGCCGCCGTGACCATACCAAGTTCACCGGTCGGCTGGACGGATCCAGCGGGCCAGCCGCCGCTTCTTCGGAGAGCTAATGGTGTAATTATACCTATCACATATGCTTGCTAGTCAGGAACGTACGCGGAAAAGTACCATTTCTTCCTGTCGTGATAACCTGCTGAACCCAAATCAGCGTCCAGATGACGTCGCCGGCTGCCAATGAACATTGACATGGGCCGGTATGACACACCGGTCGTAGCCTTGACAGCGCAGACCTCCTTCTCCTTGCGCCAAACTGGACAGAGGGGTGATGTGGTTAGGTGGTCGGATGTGTGACAGTTGAGACATTGGGCAGGCTTGGAGCAGGTGGAGTCAGGATGAGGTGGTTCACTACACTTTGGGCAGCGGGCTGTTTGACGACAAGTCTTACCGCCATGCCCAAAGTGCTGACAATTGAAACAGCGGAGAGGATTGGGGATAAAGACACGGGTTGGTAGCGAAGGTATCCGGTGATGAGGGTTTTGGGAAGAATGGTAGAATTAAAGGTAAGGACAAGAAGGCTCGTGTCTCGTTTCTTTGCCGTCTTTCAAGGAAGTGGTGAGGCGGACGTGGGTCACCCCGTCCGGTCTGAGCTCAGCCTGAAAATTTTTATCGACCATAAAGCGGGGCTCCGGCGCGAAGACGGTGCCTTGGTGGTGTCACGGTTCGAATGGAGAGTGGCGGTAACGGATTTCCAGCAAAATGTAGTGGTACGGAGGAGGGCTTTGTTTTGGGCTCGTGTTTGGGTCTTGATAACGAGGATTCCGTTGGCTGGGGCTTCAGTGTCGGGATTTGATAAGGAGCAGATGGCAAGGAGCTGTTTAGTCGCCCAGAAAACGTTGACACGACGAAAGGAGACGGATCCATGGACAGGCTTGACGACTATGTACGAGCCTGCACTGTCGAGGTAGGGTTCGGTGGATTTGATGGGTTCATGTGGAGAGGGTCTGTGTCTGGTTCGAGCAAGGGTCAGCGGCGTAAAGAGTGATGGTCTGGTCTGGATTTCGAGGCAAGGTCGTGGTCTTGGGACGGGCAGGAGTCGGCGAGGAGTAGATGGCTTCCATAGCATCATCCAAAGCGATATTCCGGCGCGGGTCATCCATGATTTGATTATGTGAGGGAGCATCAGGGGCGAAGTCCGGGGTCGAGAGATTGTCAGCAGGTGTGGTCAATGGAGAGGGTTCTGAATCAGATTCCGGTGGCGAGCCGGGGTCCGTATTCCTTTTTCGTTTTATCCCCATCGCGGGGATAACCCTACCTAATGTAACCTAAACAAACAAGAACACAGAGAAACACAGGGAAAGGAAGTACGACGGGGAACAATCGCGCGGGGTGGTGGGTGTTACCCCAGAAACCAAAGAAAGGAGTGACGGGTGTCACCCCCAGAAACGAAAGAAAAGAGTGACGGGTGTCACCCACGAATAAGAAAAACGGACTGCTTAAACCAGCAGTGAAGCTCGCCAAGACCGGTGGGGCGGAGTGATCATTGGCTCCGGGTACTCACGAGCGTAAACGACCGGCGGAGACGAGAGGCGCAAAGGAACTGGAGATAGAACCTTCAAGCTTTAATAAATGATAGTTACTTTACAAACGGCGGGGAACTATTCGTGGGAAAAGCGCCATAATATCGTTAAAATGAAAGCACCATATTTAGTAGATTTCTCAGTATAGTCCAAAACTGGAATATTCTTCAGCATTATCAGGAATAACAAAACGCTTCTGGGGGAAGCTCACAAGATCTACTTTCAGAAGACCTACGTTCAGTAGATCTACTTTTAGAGGATTTATTTTCACAGGATCTACTTTCAGAACATCTATTTTCACAAGATCTACTCTCGGGACTGGGTTGTTCAGAAGATCTACTCGAAGACGAAAGTGTTCACAAGATCTACTTTCAGGAGAATGTTTTTCACAAGATCTACTCTCGGGACTGGGTTGTTCAGAGGATCTACAAATAGGCCTCAAGTGTTCAGAAGATCTACTCCCGAATGCAAATGTTCAGAGGATCTACTGAAAGCTGGAAGTGTTCACAAGATCTACTCTCGGGACTGGTTTGTTCAGAAGATCTACTCGAAGACGAAAGTGTTCACAGGATCTACTTTCAGGAGATTTTTTTTCACAAGATCTACTCTCGGGACTGCATTGTTCAGAGGATCTACAAATAGGCCTTAGTTGTTCAGAAGATCTACTGATGGAAATGTTCAGAAGATCTACTACTGGAAATGTTCAGAGGATCTACTCGGAGGATGGAAGTGTTCACAAGATCTACTCTCGGGACTGAATTTTCAGAAGACCTACTCTTGGCCCGGAATGTTCAGAAGATCTACTCTTGGGCCGGTATGTTCAGAGGATCTACTTTCTGGACTGGATTGTTCAGAAGATCTACTCTCAATTCCGATGTCCAAGAAGCATAAGTTCAGCTTTCTCTCGCTAGGTAGCAGCACGGTCTTGGTATTACCGCGTTGAATAAGGAATGAATGTCAGATTGAACGCTGAAGCATAGGTAACAATATTTCTCGGTAGATGGCAGGATGATGCTATTGAATACGAGCTCGTTGTGTGCCTGTATTGTTAGCGTTTCATAGCCTGGCAATCGGCTGCCGTCCCGTGGGAAACTGATATGCAGAGTAGTGGCGGATAGAGAGGACGCACACAATGTTCGGACCTATTTGTATCTGAGCTTACGGTTGGCTTAAAATGTTAGATGCACTGTGATACTCTCGCAATATTTACATTGTATCCACCCGCAATATGGCGTTGGCCATTCCCTGGTGACGCCATTGACTAGCAGCCTGGGAAGGACTGAGAAAACGCAGCGTCTGTGGCGCTCCAAATTTGCTCCCGTCACGCCGGCAATGATTCTGCAGCGGGAACGCTTTCTCAGCGCCCTGCGGCGCTGCCGTAGCTATCGCCCATGCTGAGGCGGATGAGATCGTCATGTACTGATATCATTGTGCGGCGGTGCCGACATCTGCATGCATGCATCTACTGCATGTTATTAATAGTAGCATTGTGAACTGGAAAATCATTACAATAGTGCCGATAGATAAAGGCGACGATGCTAAGCGGTGCAACTATCGACCAATGTCGATATTGCTGGTCGTGAGTAGGCTTTGTGCGCTTACAGTATGTACAAAACTGACGCAATACGTACTTAGTCTGCATATTATATTCCGTCAACAATATGGCTTCCGCCCTGACCTATCGACGAAGGCGGCAGTGCTTGCTTGAGCTGTAGTATATGCGACTAGCAATGTTGACAAAGGTATGATGATTTCATTAGTCACGGCAGACACCTCAAAAGCATTCGACAGTGTTGCGCACTGCCTCGTGGAGAAGCTAGGGTGGTACTGCATCGACAACCAGTGGTTCGCCGCATGGTTTAGCAATGGCATGCAGTATGGGTGACACGTATATGGGTGACACGTCTATGGTGACACGTGTCACCCATAGGCCCTATGGGTGACACGTCTACGTTCAAATGATTCACGTTCATCCACGTTCAAATGGACCCAGGCAAGGTTGGAATTCTGAACTCACACGGTGTCGAGAATAACCCCTTTTATCTTGGCATGGCGCTTTTGTCTTACAACACAACATTACGCATTTCATCGAGTGGCAATTTATGGAGGTGTCCAGACGTGTGAAAATGCTATGTAGCCTGACAATAAGTATGAAACAAATAGATGAAACGAAAGTATTTCTGAATATGGACAATAAAAAAGCTATTCAAGTTTACCAAAAATGTTGGTATGATCTAGCACACATGTTAAATACTGTATTTTTAGCAAATGCTGCCTTTTTAGCTTCAATTAATTACCGACAAGTAATGAGTACATGATACATGATGGTTATCTGAAGAACTGGATACATGACTATATGAGAGATATTGGCTAATAAAACACCTCTCGAAGCCAAAACTGCATACAGATCAGTGGTCACCCCTGAATTGTCGCCGCTTTCATTCACACCGATGTCTTGTCGATCCAGCGAATTCGACCAGTGGGCATTTGGTCGCTGTCATATGCGTCGTAGATAATTCGCGATGCAACGCATGTACGGTACGTAGGCTTCGGTTGTGAACAATATGGGTTAGAAAAAAATAACTGATATACCTCGTGAAGGAAATGTGGATTTCAGCAGATTATAATCAGATTGGTCACGTCGAAATCCAAGCTATTTTTACACACGAAATGCATTATTTTCGGGTGAAGAATAGAGCACGGGACATGGCACAGAGAATGGAGTCGGAAAGGAGAGCGCGAGTGACGGCTTTCAAGTGTCCAAATCTGCGACAAGTGACATTTATTAAGCTGCCTTTGGAATCCAACACCAATCCAGCACCTGCGAATTAGACAGCACATGTCAGACTGTTGCAAGCAGCTCACCACTGCTTAATCCATGATTCCGACGGAGGGAGGGTGGGCAGGTCAAAACGAAGTGTCATAGATTAGGAATCAAATTGTGAGGCACTGAAAATTAGCACTAAAAATAAGCACTAAAAATTAGTAGCGGAGTACAACCTAAGCATACATGGGAGAAAAATATAACTTGCAATGTCTTTATAACCATTGAAGGGTTTTTTAAATGAAGTACTAATATTTCAAGAAATTTCCAACGTTTCGGATTTCGTGATCAATTGCTGGGATTCGGTGATCATGTCGGAAGCACGAGGCGTCGGCAATCTAGTGGAACAATATAACTTTTGAATATACAGTCGAAGAACGTTTTGTTTGTTTGTTTGTTTATTTATTTAGCACATCATAGCACACATAGCATGAACAATTTTGCGATTGGCACAAAAGACCAAAATGATCTTAATTCGAGGTGCCTCTCGCAACAACGTTTCCATCCAATAAAACTTGACCACCGACACGGTGCGACAATCGCCGCCCGCCCCGCCAGCACGCCCGGGCCCCATCGTCACAAAGTATGCACACATGTGTGGTACTCATATTGCGCCCGCACCCGGCAGCACCTGGTTAGTTCTGTATGTTAATTTTTTGTGTTAAAGCGTTTTGTGTTGATAAGAAACGTCTGAAATGCTAAGGCTACACACAGCTGAAGGTTCTTACCGAGACCATTTCCAAAAATGAGCGTTTGTGAAATCTTCTTTTCGGTTAAGTTAGTGAACATATCTGTCGTGTTTCTCAGTTTGGTAAATATAATATTTCTATGGTAAGCATAAAGAGGACAGTGAAATATGAAATGAATTGCATCTTGTTTGGAATAGCCGCATGAGCATGATGGGTCATGTAGAGGATTGACAACAAATGTGTCTGCGTTTAGTTCAGTGAGGCCCATCCTGAACCTTGCATGCAGCGTGTTGCCTGGTTTCGTACCGAAACAATAATATTGTGGCGGTATCGTGGCACCTGTGCGACCCATAATTGCCCTCTTGAATTTATTGATGTTTCGTTCATACCTCAAATTTTCAGGAAGATTGTTCCACACCTTTGTTGTAGCCAGAAAAAAACGATTTTTGGAACAAGGCGATTCTATTTAGCGGGACTGTCAGTGTAGTTGAATTTCTGAGACGCCTTCCTGTAACTGTATGTCGTGGTTCAGTAACTAGTTTTCTAATATAAGTTGGTAGACCCGGACCTGCGTGCTTGATTTTGTGGAACAAAAGAAATTTATGAATTTCTCGCCGTGTTTTTAGCTCATCCAATCCAAATTTCGGTCTAATTTTTCCGGATGATGTTCTATATAGTGCACCTGTGATTAATCTAGTTGCTCTTTTTTGTAATTTCTCAAGTCTGAGTGCATCAGATATTGTTATATGTCCGTCATATATAGTATCTGCATAGTCAAACAGAGGCCGAATGTAAATTTTATACAAGTTACAGAGGATTTGTTTGGGAATCTTACTTGCAGCAGGATAAAGGGGGCTTAGTGCACAATTGACCTTTAGGATAATATCGTTTATGTGACTATGGAAGCGCAAGTCGGAAGAAAATGTAAGGCCGAGGTGTTTATGATTTCCTATGATTTCCTAAGCATAGTCTAAGCCTCCCATTCTGAGATTTAGCGGTTTACTGATACTCTTACATGTGAATCTTTGTTGGATCGTTTTTGCCGCATTAAATTGTATGCCCCATGTTGTTCCAAATTTGTGTATAATATCGAGATCTTTTTGAATCGATTGTTGTGCTTCTAGTGAGCCTTGTATATGTGAAGCGTAAAGCGACGTGTCATCAGCGAAAAAAAGGATTTCATTTGTAATCATGTCTGCCAAGTCATTTAAATATATTAATGCCAAAAGGGGTCCCAAGACAGAACCCTGTGGGCAACCCGCATTTATGGTAGTTGGTGGTGAAAGGCTGTTTCCTACCCTTACACGTTGTTCCCTATTATGTAAGTATGATTGCAGCCACATCAATGCAGTGCCGTCAATCCCACAATGGTTTTTGCACTTAAAAATAAGCCCTGCATGCCATATAGTATCAAAATATTTGTGTATGTCCAAATATATACATGTAAAGTCAAGATTTCTATCTAAAGATGAATATAACGTATGTGTCAAGTAGAGCAACTGTAGTTGGGTCCCATGATATGGACGGTAACCACTTTGCTTTTCAGAGAGTATATTGTTATCAGTTATGTGTGAATAAATTCGTTTAAAAACTAACTTTCCTAGGATTTTGGACAAGCACGATAAGAGGCTAATTGGCCTATAATTTGTGGGATAAAAGCATGATCCTTTCTTTTTGGATATGGGCGACACATTTGCTTGTTTCCATTCCCTTGGGGAAAACTCCAAGTGATAACGAATTGTTGAATAATTTAGTAAGGGGTTCGTAGATAAGAATAGCAATTAGTTTAAGCAGCCTGGGAGGTATTTCATCGGGTCCTGTCGATTTATTTGGATTTAGATGGTTGAGTTGCTGAAGAACTTCATTTTCAGTAACTTGCATTTCTGCCAAACTTGGAATGCTATGATAATTTTGTGCGTCCATAGAAGGTAGTTGCAAGTTATTAGGCGATTGGGATTGTTTCGCAAAATGGGCGTTCAAGAGTGTTGCCTTCGTAGCTTACAATCGTCTATGAAACCTAAACTGATCCACCTTAAACTTTACTTCAATTACTCATAGTTCCTCAGTTGGACACGGTCATGTCGTGTGCGTTGGTAGACGCACACCGGCAGATGCTACGCCAGACGTTCAGCAATGACACCATCATTGGAGGGCCCCCGAGCCTTGAGGCCTCAGTCGGCGCGATTTTTTATCCGGTGCATCCATTGTAAGCCTCAAAGCATATTTTTATAAACTCTGCTCGATATTTCAAGGGTCCCCTTGTTTTTTATTGATATAAACTGAACCATTCCGGGACCCTGTGCAAGCTATGAGGCCACGGTGCAATTTTTCTGCTTCCATCGCGATTTTTCGGGAGGATGGGTCTGACGATTTTTGGGTTCTGGTACGATTGTCTTAGGCTGCGGCGCGATTTGTTTGGAGCCCAGCAAGGTTTGTTTGAGCACTCACTATCGCCGTTGTGGGGTCGGGCGATATTTTTTAAGGGGATTCCCAGCGTCATTGTTTTGAGGTGGGGGGCTTAGGCCTGCATCGACTGCAGTGGACTGAGCTTTGTTTTGAGGTGAATGGCTCACTTAACCTAACCACAAGATACCGTCTCAGTCTCCGTAACACCCAACCCTACATCTTGTATTGCAATGTTTTGCAATGTCCTTTTCGCAGCGTTTTAAAAACAAATTGTGATGCCTATGATTATGAAAGTACTGAAGCCAATGTATTACGAGTCGCTACACGCCATGGCCTAAGAGGATCAAAATGGCACAGTCCAGGTGGCAGCTTGCGAGGTTTCCATGTAAACGCATGAAATAAACGTGACAACAGTAGTAGGGGAGACCGGGTATAGTTGATGCACGGGATTGTTGATACAACACCATTCTCTCCAAAAGCATGAAGCCGGTTGTCATTGCTACTGTTGCACATGTTGCTACTGACACCCTCATCTCGCACAAAAAACAAACCCGAGTCCTTTCGACTTCTGACTGCGGAATGGTGACGATGTGACACATTTGTGGACCGAAAGTAAAGTTTAAATCCCTTTGCTTCACCCTTAATTTCTAATTTGTCGCCCACTTGTTATTTTTTGAAGTGTCGGCTATCATTACTATGTTCTCCCAACTTTGCGACTGTGAATGCGTTTAAATTCATGATTAAAATGGACTGAAAGTAAACATTAAATCCCTGATATATTACTCAAATTTTATTCCATTACATAAATTTAATCCAAGTTCTTCCTGGGGTTGCTTTATGAGGCAGGGCTCTGTTGCTAAGCAGAGCTCGTTGCGTGAACCATGACCTCAACACCCGATCAATTAATTCCAGTTCAACGGCGGAATTTGGGCCGAAGGTTTGAATTGCCGTCAATGCACCGACACGGCGCCCGATAGCTCGTCCCAGGCCTTATCGGGCCGGCTGTGAACTGACATCTCCTCGCTACGTCTCCAAAATGATGAATTATGTTGAGTTTCGCCAAGGTTGTGTCAACTTGATTCGGTTTCCCCTGCCCAATGATTGCAACAATGACGTTTTTACAGTTTGCTTCACCTCAAGCGTAACAATTGTTGCTCTTGAGGTGAGAAGGCTGTAGCGAGAGAGAACATGAGCTTATCACGCGACGTCATCAGATAAGTACAGTAGATGCTATCCTAAAGTACGCCCACACATCCGAAAAATTAACCTGACTTCGGCCGCTTTGCTTTAGACACGGGGTATTTTTAAAACATTTTTTCCCAACTGTAAAATCAAGCATGTATTTGGAAGTTGATAGGGCCCTGCCTTCCCAACTTTGAAGTTGGAGTGGCAGTTTCCCATACTGGCATCACAGTACCTACACCAATGATGCATTTCACCTCATTAAACTTAAAAATTCAATAAGTAGTACTGATATCAGATCCCTCTTGGGGGACAGGATTTCAGCCCACACTGAATTAGAAGTTACTAACTGGCAAGTCTGGCAAGCGTTTTCAGTGGACGGCGAATGCTACTCTGCGCTAGTTAAGGTAGAAATTCGAATTATCACGGCCCATACAAAATGGGTAGCTGATTGCATGAGTTGGCTTAGATGCTGTACTAGCTGCATGTGCATGCGAGCAGCATGATTTCAAGCTTAATAATCCATACATTTTACATATCGTTCAGCACCTTGCCAATAAACATATGTGTATCGACCTTAAACCAGTCAACCACATCGGCCTTTGAATAAGCCGACCATCCGCTGGCGTCAGTTCCCAACAGCCCAGCCCCAAGCCGGCGTGGGAAGACCACGCATCAACTACCCCTCCCCTCCCCGACGACCGCACGATACAGTGCCTCACCCTCGCCGTACCGAGTGAGATGTGCACGTTGCCAGTGGCGTCTTCAGCTTGATCTCTAAGGACACTTACACATGACAGTGGCAGGGAAAAGATAATGAACCAACGGCGCAGCAGCATACAGATCTGAAGATACTGGACACGTTGACAAAATGATGAACAGTTCAACAGCTGTGTCCGCCACTGCAGTCGTCCGTTTCCCAGCCTGCACGGCTAAGCGCCCGACGTCGCAGCCCGGTTCATATTTCCCAGAGGAGGCGAGCTGGCCGCGATCTGAACGGCCAGCCTGCGTCTAAAGCAGAGCTGATCTAGAAATGGCTAACTAATGGCGATCTTGCAATTTCTAATGGAGCACTGAATCGATACAAAGCAAATGAGTGTTTCATATCAGTGATAAAAAGGCGTAAAATAACCTTATGCTCATAATAAAACAAAGACATAGATCCAAATTCCCACTGTATCTATTTCTGTCACAGGCCTTCCTCAACAGCAAACATTTTGCTTTAAAAAAATCACAAAAACACACGCCTAATGCACCTCATCTCGTGCCACCGCACAGTGAATCGCCTTCATTTTATATGTAACAATATCTACCTACTCGTAAAATACATACAATTTATGATCCGTGTGTGTATTATGCATGTGTCAACTGCGGCTGCGGTTGTATTGCATGTGTGCTTTCCTCAGGTGGTGTAAGGAACTGGGTTTTCTGAGGGTCCAGGATGCTGTCATTGTGTTTAATGGAGGTCTTTTGGCCCTAATTTCAATTGGTTCGGTGATTTTGAGCTCAGCTATATCTTTGCAGACTTGCAGAGTAGATATGCTGAGTGTTTTAGAGTCCAAAGTGCTGCTCCCATGAGTGATTGTGAAGTGTTCGCCAAATGGGATATTAGCGGTTGTATTTTTAGCGTCTCCAAGTGCACATTAAGTCTGTCCCTGACAATGCTTTTTGTTTACCCTATATACGTCATGTCCCATGGTAGGCATAGCTGGCATGTTATAAGGCAGACGCTGTTCCGTGTGTTGCATCTGCTTTGAAGTCCTGCGAGACAACGGTGACACTGTTTTCTCCCAGCAGGACACGGGTGTTAGTTGAGAGCGGACTTGGTCAATGTTTCTGAAAGTGTTTTCCCACTCTGCAATGCCACACGTATTGATAGTTTTAAGGTTTTGATTGCCGCTGTTATTTTTTGATGAGCTCAACATCTATGTAGGGGAGGCTGACGAAAGTTGCGTTGTCTCTGGGGTCTGAACGTCGCGTTTGTGTATGTGCACTTCTCATGGGGTGTGCTACCTGAAACATTGCTCTTTTGATCATGCGAGGTGGTTTGCTAGAAACAAAGTGTCGATTTTTTGCATGCCATGAGTCTAGACATTAGCATTAGGTCCGATACGCTTTGATCTCAATGTCTGTGCATACAAAACTGCTCTTTTTGTTTGGATGGGGTGTGCCGAGAAATATGGAAGGGCTATGGGTGCCGCCATCGGTTTTATGTATAGCTCGGTCATGTGATAATCGTCCTTGTTGATGGTCAGAAGTGTTTCAGGAAAGGTACTTGTTGTTTACTAGAATGGTCACTGCGCTCCATGGATAGCTTTATGGAGGGACGGAAGTTGTTGAGAAAATTGAAGTATTCGTGGAGTGCTTTTGATCCGTGTGTCCAAATACCCAGGACATTATCAATTTAGTGCATACATGTTGTGGGCTGGTGTTGATTTGACGTCAGGAGGAGTGTCTCAACTGCGTTCAAGAATATGATGGCCAGTGGTGGAGCAATCCGACTCCCCATAGATGCATCATGCATACACATACGGATCATACACTTTCAGGTGGTCTTATGTCAATGAGCAGATCACGACTGTGCCCATCGGGCATATGTGGAGGGAGCAGACACATACCCATCTCGTCCACAATACAGAGGGCATATCACGTCCGCCCACTTCCCCCGTCCACAATGCTACCAGTGAGCTTGGTAACCCGAGTGCTCGTCCCTCGCAGGCGACTCTCCCTCGTTGCACATGCGGTTCGCACATACCCTTCAACTGAAGGGTATGTGGGTAACTGCGTAGTGGCATTGACAGCACGTTCAACATTGTATTCAAATTATGTCGTTGAACAGAAATGGTTCGATAAAATGGCGATGTCATGGCATATTTAACAATCTCTGCTTAGCAAAGACGCTGATCACAAAATTTAATCGATGAAGACATTTGACTAAAAGTACAAAACACCGAATTACAACGGAGACTACAATTGAGTCTTTTCATCGTCCACTGATGTGCACGTCCAGGCTTAAATTTAAGAACCCCGAAGATAATTAGATGAATTTAGGCAAATTGCAGAGTGTATATTTCTTAATAATACTTATGGTGCAAGCAGACAAAAGGGCATAGGAATGTCGATGGTGTGCGATGTACTCCATAGACGTCATGGTTGAGCTATGCAATCATTGGGGCATGCACAGTGGCGTACCTAAGGGAGGAAGCACTGGAGCAGTCCCCCTCTCCATGATAGGTTGTGGGCCCAAACAATTGCGCCTCGGTGCGGAAAAATAGCGTCACGCTACCTAAAAATCATGTTGGAGTCCCTTACAATCGCAAAGGGGCCCACACACATCAATGGGCCCGCCAAAAAGTCGCGCAGGAGTCCCTAAAAGAGGCTGGGCCTCTCAAAATCACACCAAGGCCCCTAACAATCACATTGAAGACCTCAAAAATCGTCCCGGGACCCTAAAAATGAAGTTGGTAGCCCAAAATGTGGGACCGGACTCGCGAAAATACTGTTGGAAGTCGCGCCGGGACACCGATAAGTCACGCAAGTGCCACATGAAATTACGCAAAGGCTTTAAAAGGTGTGATTGTGACTCTGAATCTCGCCGAGGGCCAAAAAGTTTATCCGTGGCCCCGAAAATGACGCTGGACCCGAAAAAGACTGTTCGGGCCCTCGAAATCACACTGGGTCCGAGAACGTCGGGCCGTGACCTCTGATAATCGCACTGGGGGCACAAAAAGTTGGATCGGGCCCCTGAAAACCACGCTGGGAGGAGAAAACGTCGCACTGTGGTCCTTGAAAATCACGATGGTGACCGCTCGCATGCCAACAAGCTTGCACCGAACCAGACAATTTGTGCCGGGAGAGCCAACTTAACACTGGGACCCAGATAAGTACAACACGATTTGAGAACTAGCGCTAAATCCCCCCTCAAAAACATATCGCGCTTTGGCGCACTTTGGACCAAAAATTCATGTCGCTAGTCATATAAATCCTGGTCGGGTCATCAAAAATTCCCCTCAGGGCTCCCAAAAGGTTGCGTCGGCGGTCCCAGCTAAGCACAGCGTGGCCCCAAGATCGCATCGAAACCCGACAAAGATCAAGCCGGATCCCTTCAAAAAGAGATTCATAAAAATGTATGTCCGAGCCAGGAAAATCGCTCCTTAGCTCAAACATACCACCAGATGCCTTAACATATCGCATACGGCTCCTAAAAACGCACCGGAGGTTAAAAAATCGCCATGTGACCCCCCCCCCACACACACACACAAAAATATGTCGCCGGTGGCCCGAAAAAATCAGGCCGTGGCTCGGACTTTGCATAATTCAGGAAAAGTCAACACAAATTGTGTCGAGCCTAGAGAACTGGCGTCGTATTCCCCCGGAACCATGCGCCTGGACCTGAAATGTCGCAGGGGGACTCCAGGACTGGAGCCCCAAATATCGTCTTGGGATCCCACAAAATGTGAGCGAGGAACCACAAATAAGCACAGGGGGATCCTAAGAGCGCAACTGGAGAACAAAAATGCACCTCGTCCTCCAAAGCGTACCGACTCTGGTAAAAAGTGGCGGGGCCTTCAGAACCATATACATTTACAAAAAATATACACGAACACTATTCAATTATGTTTGCCTGCCAATATTTGTCTGCCAGATACCGAATAAAGAATGTTCAGCCAGCGATCACCCGTCTTTTCTGCTTTTAATCCTTTCCATTTATGCCTCCCCACACACATGCACTTAGCGGAAGTTGACGAAATTTTGATTAAACAGCAATGGTTTCACTCGCACCAGGGAGATAAACCTAGTATAAAAAAAATCATCCATCAGTCTTGAAAAGAGTTCTAAGTCAGGCAAGAAGTGTGAATTTGAAAGTACTTATATTGTGATGATAGTCCTTTTTCAGCATCACATGCTGCTGTTAGTCGCCTACCCCCATCTCCCTTAACGGCGAAAGTTGTTTGTTCGCTCTTGAAATTCTCGGGTTATCTATCCAAAAGTGCTCAATCGCGGTATTTTGCGAGATTCCTGGGTGCCACCCTGCTGTTGACTCTGACCCTTCCACTTTTTGAGACGTTCCTACACCTATGATGACTTGCAGCATATTTAGTTGTAATTAAAGAATAATTGAGCAGGTCTCCACATCAGCTATTGTGCACAGATGCTCTACCTACATAGGGAATGGCATAAGATTAAGAAGCAAATAATTCTGAGGTGTTTTGATAAACTTGACCCAGGTGGTCCCTATTTAGGAATCGTAAGCATGTGCTAAGATTACAATAATTTTATATATTACCTCAAGATTTCAATTCGTTGCCATTTCCAACTGGTATATGGTTAGTAAAACTACTGTTGTCAGATATGCGATACAAATAAATTAAGATTTCCCATCCCTGCAATTGATTGAATCTATCATATCAAAGACCATATAATTGATGGCGGCCACCTTGAAAATGTCCGCCATTTTTGTCAAAGGTCGAATCTGAGATGCCCATATAGCAAAAAAAAATCATTGAGACGTAGCCTAGCTGTGCGCAAAATTTCATGACGGTATCATCTAACCCACGATACTTTCATGTATTGACAGTACCACTATGTCGAGAAGGGTAAAATCCCGCACTATCTATGACTCTTGGCCGGACCCTGGAATTAGAGGAAAAGATGCAGGGCTATAACCTGGCGTTGCAAAGCTGTACTTTGTCCCCAGAGACTCAAAGCATCAATCAAATTATTACAATTTGTGCCCTGCACTTATGAGGTTCCACTGCAATACATGCGGCTTCGGAGTTACCGTGTCGCAGGCGACACGTACCATGCAATCCCGGGTGAAAACTTTGGAACATGTGACTGCGTTACGATGAAAGATATCGTAAGCATACGCCCTTGCTCAATATCTACACATGTGCACTGCACCACGCAAGACAAGATGGCCTTGCTACTTCGATTCTGCTATTAGTGCTTGCTACGATAACATTATCGCTGTGCTTAGTTCCCAGTTAGTGTCAGATGTGCTCTGCTACAGATCAAGTAGAACACGAAGAGATGTGTCCCAGAACCAAGTAATCGCTAGATCTTAGTGGTGACAAGTGGTAATTCTCTACTCCACTAATGCCATGTTCACTCGTGATATAATATCGCTCGTTAGGAGACGGAGCATCAGATTTAGCTGCTCCCCAGTATCCTGAAATCCTAATGTGGAAGCCATCGCCTGCTTTATCCTCCAACGAACAGACTTCTTGAATTGATATCTATGAAGCTTCATGACATCCGATAAATGTTGTGAACTCTGAAGTGAAGAGTACATGTGTTTTCATCAGTTGTTTTGGTAAAGTGTCTTCTCAGCGTGACAAAAGCAACCGAGGTGTGCGCCATTACTGTCATCGCACTGCAATGCATACCTCCAGACTTCTCTGTAATATTCGGCTGCTGATGTCGGTCACCGGACCTCTCGTGTGCCGCCGAATAGTCGTCCATCCAGCACGTCTCAAATCGTGTTCTAGATAGCTGTGTTCATCTTGATTGATAGGTAGCTCGTGCAACAGTTCTACTACTTCAAAGGCAGGCAGGACTACAACATGGCGAAATATGGTATCTGCACTTGAAGACCAGACTAAACTGAAACCGTAGGTTCTGATAGATTCTTATCGATATAGTTCGGACACCGGGAAGCCCAGAAACCATAATTTATGACCTGTTTTCGAAATGGTACTTAGGCATCGTCCCAACATAACTCCGACCAGATCTTTATCATTGTATTCAAGAGTGCTATGCATAAACAGACGTATATGTGTGAAATATTTGTACGTATATTGAAACAATGTTCACGTTCCTATTTTAGTGACATAGGCATTACATTTCGACACGTGTGTACCGTCATAGGCACATGTTTGAAGACAACCTTGCATACATTAAAGTTTATAGAGCTCTCACGTCGAGACGCCATGACAGGCACAAGTTATCTTTGCCCATAGTGGGTTATCGCTGTCGCTGATAACCCACACCTTACTGATAATCCCACCGGGGAAGCATCCTTGGTCGTCCGGGTCCAATCAGCAGTACACTGGGTTTCGGGGAAGCTTTGGACATCAAGACTGGCTAATGGCAGATTGAAATTATGAGATTTGGCCTGGGTCTCGGGCTAGAGATAAGGTACAGAGAGACATGATCGGTGACCGATGGACCGGCGCGTTTCCGAAGGCCCGGTGTGTTTATTTACTGTCTCGGCGTACTTTTTATGATGATGTCACTTTGCGGGCCCCTGGTTCTCATGACGTCTGCAGCTCCTGTGCGGTTTGAGGGCCCGGGCGCGTTTTGGCCCCGGTGTGTTTGGGCTCCTAGTACGCTAATATAAGGTTCCAGCGCATCTGTATCAGCCCTATCCAGCGTTCTAACTCTGCACTGCAACTGTGTAGCTTTTCTTCTGGACTCACTGTGTTTTGGAGGCTCCCGGGATTTTGTTGGGTTTCCGGTGACTGAGGGCACTGCTATGATTATTTATAGCCCCCGATGGGATATTTGGTGTCCTCAACACAAATTTATGCTGCCCCAGTTCGACTTTTGTGACATATTTTGAATACACTTCATGGCATGTTATGATAGAAGAACCATGGCGGTGAAGATTGGTACGATGAATTGAATTCTCATATTTTTTGGTTTGGTGTAGGGTTACATGCGAATATAGGAGGTGTACAATAATTTTTGGGATTATTTTCTGTTTGCCGAGGAAATGTCATCGTGTAATGGTAATGGTACATATTATATCAAGGTATAAATTTATCAGGAAAATACAATAGCTGAATGCCAGTCCATCTTATCCCTAAGGAATGGGTGGATCGATGAATTATTATGGAGGCACATGTCCAGAAGGGAACCACTTAGCCTTTCAGGGGGACCTACGGTTGAAAAAAAAATTGAGGGGCACACGCGAACATTCCCGCAGGGGCGCATTTTCCTCATGGAGTGGCGCCCCTGGCTAGAATATTTGAGGCAGGGATACAGTCGGGTCTTCCAAGAGGAGCGCCTTTCCTTCAAAGAGGGAGTACCCCAAAGAGGGAGTACCCCTCTTATAGGGCCTTCTCCTATGGGGGCATATCTGATTCTAGGACAAGTGTACGTATGGCAGATGTACGTAAGCAAATGCACTTAAGCTCAGATGTACGTATTGCAATTGTACGTAAGCGCAGATTCACGTATGGAAAATGTACGTATGCGGAAGTGTACGTAAGTGCAAAAGTACGTATGCGCAAATGTGCGTAAGCGCAAATGTAAGTTGTATCCGTGCCTGCAGATAATCGCATTTGAACTACAAACAATCGCTCTTGGGCCACCAATATTCCCGTCACGCCCCCAAAAAAAAAAAAATTACCTCCCAGTCAGTGCCGCTCGTTTTACGCCCACAGGTAATGCTTGACTCATGACGACGGGAGGTCACGGTTCACAATGCTACTATTAATGGCATGCACTAGGTGTGGTCCAACAACAGTAAAAGCACCTTGAGCATCGTGATTCTGATGCTGTCAGCACTGCACACGCGTGACGATCCGTCAACAACGCGGACACACAACGAGCGCTTGTTCAATGGTGTCATCCTGCCATCTAGCGAGAAATATTGTAACCTATGCTTCAGCGTTCAATCTGATGACATTCATTCCTTATTCAATGCCGTGATACCAAGACCGTGCTGCTACCTAGCGAGTGAAAGCTGAACTTATGCTTCTTGGACATCACAATTGAGAGTAGATCTTCTGAACAACCCAGTCCCGAAAGTAGATCCTCTGAACATACCGGACCAAGAGTAGATCCTCTGAACATTCCGTCCCGGGAGTAGATCTTGTGAACACCTCCGTCCTCGGAGTAGATCCTCTGAACATTTCCAGGAGTAGATCTTCTGAACATTTCCAGCAGTAGATCTTCTGAACAACTAAGGCCTATTTGTAGATCCTCTGAACAATCCGGTCGCGAGAGTAGGTCTTGTGAAAAAAATTATCCTGAAAGTAGATCCTGTGAACACATTCGTCTTCGAGTAGATCTTCTGAACAAACCAGTCCCGAGAGTAGGTCTTGTGAACACTTCCAGCTTTCAGTAGATCCTCTGAACATTTGCATTCGGGAGTAGATCTTCTGAACACTTGAGGCCTATTTGTAGATCCTCTGAACAACCCAGTCCCGAGAGTAGATCTTGTGAAAAACATTCTCTTGAAAGTAGATCTTGTGAACACTTTCGTCTTCGAGTAGATCCTCTGAACAATGCAGTCCTGGGAGTAGATCTTGTGAACATTTCCTCCTCCAAGTAGGTCTTGTGAACATAGACCTTCTGAAAGTAGATCTTCTGAAAATAGATCTTCTGAACGTAGATCTACTGAAAATAGATCTTCTGAAAGTAGGTCTTATGAGCCTCACCCGTACG
>JAOTOL010001176.1:0-167500 GCA_034440575.1 Imbricaverruca yamaguchii
TGGCGACGTGAGGGCTGGCGACGTGAGGGCTGGCGACGTGAGGGCTGGCGACGTGAAGGCTGGCGACGTGAGGGCTGGCGACGCCAAACATGTCCGGACCAGGGCTGGCGACGTGAGGGCTGGCGACGTGAGGGCTGGCGACGTGAGGGCTGGCGACGTGAGGGCTGGCGACGTGAGGGCTGGCGACGTGAGGGCTGGCGACGTGAGGGCTGGCGACGTGAGGGCTGGCGACGTGAGGGCTGGCAACGTGAGGGCTGGCAACGTGAGGGCTGGCGACGTGAGGGCTGGCGACGGAGGGCTGGCGACGGAGGGCTGGCGACGTGAGGGGCTGGGGACGTGAGGGCTGGCGACGTGAGGGCTGGCGACGTGAGGGCTGGCGACGTGAGGGCTGGCGACGTGAGGGCTGGCGACGTGAGGGCTGGCGACGTGAGGGCTGGCGACGTGAGGGCTGGCGACGTGAGGGCTGGCGACGTGAGGGCTGGCGACGTGAGGGCTGGCGACGTGAGGGCTGGCGACGTGAGGGCTGGCGACGTGAGGGGCTGGCGACGTGAGGGCTGGGGACGTGAGGGCTGGCGACGTGAGGGCTGGCGACGTGAGGGCTGGCGACGTGAGGGCTGGCGACGTGAGGGCTGGGGACGTGAGGGCTGGCGACGTGAGGGCTGGCGACGTGAGGGCTGGCGACGTGAGGGCTGGCAACGTGAGGGCTGGCAACGTGAGGGCTGGCGACGTGAGGGCTGGTGACGTGAGGGCTGGCGACGCCAACACATGTCGGACCAGGGCTGGCGACGTGAGGGCTGGCGACGTGAGGGCTGGCGACGTGAGGGCTGGCGACGTGAGGGCTGGCGACGTGAGGGCTGGCGACGTGAGGGCTGGCGACGTGAGGGCTGGCAACGTGAGGGCTGGCAACGTGAGGGCTGGCAACGTGAGGGCTGGTGACGTGAGGGCTGGCGACGCCAACACATGTCCCGGACCAGGGCTGGCGCGCGTGAGGGCTGGCGACGTGAGGGCTGGCGACGTGAGGGCTGGCGACGTGAGGGCTGGCGACGTGAGGGCTGGCGACGTGAGGGCTGGCGACGTGAGGGCTGGCGACGTGAGGGCTGGCGACGTGAGGGCTGGCGACGCCAACACATGTCCGGGCCAGGGCTGGCGACGCCAACTCACGTCCGGGCCAGAGCTGGCGACGCCAACACACGTCCGACCCAGGGCTGGCGACGCCAACTCACGTCCGGGTCAGGGCTGGCGACGCCAACTCACGTCCAGGTCAGGGCTGGCGACGCCAACACACGTCCGGGCCCGGGGCTGGCGACGCCAACTGACGTCCGGGTCAGAGCTGGCGACGTGGGGCTGGCGACGCCAACTCACGTCCGGGCCAGAGCTGGCGACGCCAACACACGTCCGGGCCAGGGCTGGCGACGTGAGGGCTGGCGACGCCAACTCACGTCCGGGTCAGGGCTGGCGACGTGAGGGCTGGTGACGTGAGGGCAGGCGACGCCAACTCACGTCCGACCCATGGCTGGCGACGCCAACTCACGTCCGGGCCAGAGCTGGCGACGCCAACTCACGTCCGGGTCAGGGCTGGCGACGTGAGGGCTGGTGACGTGAGGGCAGGCGACGCCAACACACGTCCGACCCAGGGCTGGCGACGCCAACTCACGTCCGACCCAAGGCTGGCGACGCCAACTCACGTCCGGGCCAGGGCTGGCGACGCCAACTCACGTCCGGGCCACGGCTGGCGACGCCAACTCACGTCCGACCCAGGGCTGGCGACGTGAGGGCTGGCGACGTGAGGGCTGGGGACGTGAGGGCTGGCGACGTGAGGGCTGGCGACGTGAGGGCTGGTGACGTGAGGGCTGGTGACGTGAGGGCTGGCGACGCCAACACATGTCCGGACCAGGGCTGGCGACGTGAGGGCTGGCGACGTGAGGGCTGGCGACGTGAGGGCTGGCGACGCCAACACATGTCCGGACCAGGGATGGCGACGTGAGGGCTGGCGACGTGAGGGCTGGCGACGTGAGGGCTGGCGACGTGAGGGCTGGCGACGTGAGGGCTGGCGACGTGAGGGCTGGCGACGTGAGGGGCTGGCGACGTGAGGGCTGGCGACGTGAGGGCTGGCGACGCCAACACATGTCCGGACCAGGGCTGGCGACGTGAGGGCTGGCGACGTGAGGGCTGGCGACGTGAGGGCTGACGACGTGAGGGCTGGCGACGTGAGGGCTGACGACGTGAGGGCTGGCGACGTGAGGGCTGGCGACGTGAGGGCTGGCGACGTGAGGGCTGGCGACGTGAGGGCTGGGGACGTGAGGGCTGGGGACGTGAGGGCTGGCGACGTGAGGGCTGGCAACGTGAGGGCTGGCAACGTGAGGGCTGGCGACGTGAGGGCTGGGGACGTGAGGGCTGGCGACGTGAGGGCTGACGACGTGAGGGCTGGCGACGTGAGGGCTGGCGACGTGAGGGCTGGCGACGTGAGGGCTGGCGACGTGAGGGCTGGCAACGTGAGGGCTGGCAACGTGAGGGCTGGCGACGTGAGGGCTGGTGACGTGAGGGCTGGCGACGCCAACACATGTCCGGACCAGGGCTGGCGACGTGAGGGCTGGCGACGTGAGGGCTGGCGACGTGAGGGCTTGCGACGTGAGGGCTGGCGACGTGAGGGCTGGCGACGTGAGGGCTGGCGACGTGAGGGCTGGCGACGCCAACACATGTCCGGACCAGGGCTGGCGACGTGAGGGCTGGCGACGTGAGGGCTGGCGACGTGAGGGCTGGCGACGTGAGGGCTGGCGACGTGAGGGCTGGCGACGCCAACACATGTCCGGACCAGGGATGGCGACGTGAGGGCTGGCGACGTGAGGGCTGGCGACGTGAGGGCTGGCGACGTGAGGGCTGGCGACGTGAGGGCTGGCGACGTGAGGGCTGGCGACGCCAACACATGTCCGGACCAGGGCTGGCGACGTGAGGGCTGGCGACGTGAGGGCCGGCGACGCCAAACATGTCCGGACCAGGGCTGGCGACGTGAGGGCTGGCGACGTGAGGGCTGGCGACGTGAGGGCTGGCGACGTGAAGGCTGGCGACGTGAGGGCTGGCGACGCCAACACATGTCCGGACCAGGGCTGGCGACGTGAGGGCTGGCGACGTGAGGGCTGGCGACGTGAGGGCTGGCGACGTGAGGGCTGGCGACGTGAGGGCTGGCGACGTGAGGGCTGGCGACGTGAGGGCTGGCGACGTGAGGGCTGGCGACGTGAGGGCTGGCGACGTGAGGGCTGGCAACGTGAGGGCTGGCGACGTGAGGGCTGGCGACGTGAGGGCTGGCGACGTGAGGGCTGGCGACGTGAGGGCTGGCGACGTGAGGGCTGGCGACGTGAGGGCTGGGGACGTGAGGGCTGGCGACGTGAGGGCTGGCGACGTGAGGGCTGGCGACGTGAGGGCTGGCGACGTGAGGGCTGGCGACGTGAGGGCTGGCGACGTGAGGGCTGGCGACGTGAGGGCTGGCGACGTGAGGGCTGGCGACGTGAGGGCTGGCGACGTGAGGGCTGGCGACGTGAGGGCTGGCGACGTGAGGGCTGGCGACGTGAGGGCTGGCGACGTGAGGGCTGGCGACGTGAGGGCTGGGGACGTGAGGGCTGGCGACGTGAGGGCTGGCGACGTGAGGGCTGGCGACGTGAGGGCTGGCGACGTGAGGGCTGGGGACGTGAGGGCTGGCGACGTGAGGGCTGGCGACGTGAGGGCTGGCGACGTGAGGGCTGGCAACGTGAGGGCTGGCAACGTGAGGGCTGGCGACGTGAGGGCTGGTGACGTGAGGGCTGGCGACGCCAACACATGTCCGGACCAGGGCTGGCGACGTGAGGGCTGGCGACGTGAGGGCTGGCGACGTGAGGGCTGGCGACGTGAGGGCTGGCGACGTGAGGGCTGGCGACGTGAGGGCTGGCGACGTGAGGGCTGGCAACGTGAGGGCTGGCAACGTGAGGGGCTGGCGACGTGAGGGCTGGTGACGTGAGGGGCTGGCGACGCCAACACATGTCCGGACCAGGGCTGGCGACGTGAGGGCTGGCGACGTGAGGGCTGGCGACGTGAGGGCTGGCGACGTGAGGGCTGGCGACGTCGAGGGCTGGCGACGTGAGGGCTGGCGACGTGAGGGCTGCGACGAGGGCTGGCGACGCCAACACATGTCCGGGCCAGGGCTGGCGACGCCAACTCACGTCCGGGCCAGAGCTGGCGACGCCAACACACGTCCGACCCAGGGCTGGCGACGCCAACTCACGTCCGGGTCAGGGCTGGCGACGCCAACTCACGTCCAGGTCAGGGCTGGCGACGCCAACACACGTCCGGGCCCGGGGCTGGCGACGCCAACTGACGTCCGGGTCAGAGCTGGCGACGTAGAGGGCTGGCGACGCCAACTCACGTCTGGGCCAGAGCTGGCGACGCCAACACACGTCCGGGCCAGGGCTGGCGACGTGAGGGCTGGCGACGCCAACTCACGTCCGGGTCAGGGCTGGCGACGTGAGGGCTGGTGACGTGAGGGCAGGCGACGCCAACTCACGTCCGACCCATGGCTGGCGACGCCAACTCACGTCCGGGCCAGAGCTGGCGACGCCAACTCACGTCCGGGTCAGGGCTGGCGACGTGAGGGCTGGTGACGTGAGGGCAGGCGACGCCAACACACGTCCGACCCAGGGCTGGCGACGCCAACTCACGTCCGACCCAAGGCTGGCGACGCCAACTCACGTCCGGGCCAGGGCTGGCGACGCCAACTCACGTCCGGGCCACGGCTGGCGACGCCAACTCACGTCCGACCCAGGGCTGGCGACGTGAGGGCTGGCGACGTGAGGGCTGGGGACGTGAGGGCTGGCGACGTGAGGGCTGGCGACGTCGAGCTGGTGACGTGAGGGCTGGTGACGTGAGGGCTGGCGACGCCAACACATGTCCGGACCAGGGCTGGCGACGTGAGGGCTGGCGACGTGAGGGCTGGCGACGTGAGGGCTGGCGACGCCAACACATGTCCGGACCAGGGATGGCGACGTGAGGGCTGGCGACGTGAGGGCTGGCGACGTGAGGGCTGGCGACGTGAGGGCTGGCGACGTGAGGGCTGGCGACGTGAGGGCTGGCGACGTGAGGGCTGGCGACGTGAGGGCTGGCGACGTGAGGGCTGGCGACGCCAACACATGTCCGGACCAGGGCTGGCGACGTGAGGGCTGGCGACGTGAGGGCTGGCGACGTGAGGGCTGGCGACGTGAGGGCTGGCGACGTGAGGGCTGGCGACGTGAGGGCTGGCGACGCCAACACATGTCCGGACCAGGGATGGCGACGTGAGGGCTGGCGACGTGAGGGCTGGCGACGTGAGGGCTGGCGACGTGAGGGCTGGCGACGTGAGGGCTGGCGACGCCAACACATGTCCGGACCAGGGCTGGCGACGTGAGGGCTGGCGACGTGAGGGCTGGCGACGTGAGGGCTGGCGACGTGAGGGCTGGCGACGTGAGGGCTGGCGACGTGAGGGCTGGCGACGTGAGGGCTGGCGACGTGAGGGCTGGCGACGTGAGGGCTGGTGACGTGAGGGCTGGCGACGTGAGGGCTGGCGACGCCAACACATGTCCGGACCAGGGCTGGCGACGTGAGGGCTGGCGACGTGAGGGCTGGCGACGTGAGGGCTGGCGACGTGAGGGCTGGCGACGTGAGGGCTGGCGACGCCACATGTCCGGACCAGGGCTGGCGACGTGAGGGCTGGCGACGTGAGGGCTGGTGACGTGAGGGCTGGCGACGTGAGGGCTGGCGACGCCAACACATGTCCGGACCAGGGCTGGCGACGTGAGGGCTGGTGACGTGAGGGCTGGCGACGCCAACACATGTCCGGACCAGGGCTGGCGACGTGAGGGCTGGTGACGCCAACACACGTCCGGGCCAGAGCTGGCGACGCCACACCCACACATCGTCGCGATTGGCCCTCCGACCGACTGGCAAGCGGTGATTGGTCGGCGCGGACATACGTCATCCGCACCGCCAGACTGAACACCCCTCACTACGAGGGCAAAAGGCCCGGTGTTCTCAACACTGGTGTATTGCATCACGTCCAGAGACTCGGCGCACGTTCTGAACCGTGCAAACGAAGATGACAGGTGATGCGCGTTTGACGGAGGTTCGACCAGGTACTATACAACTTGCGTCCATGACAACAGTGGCTCGCCATGTTATGCGCACGGCACATGTGGAAATCCCTGCCCACTCGCCGCGACATAAGCGGCCACAAATCGGCGAATCCCACACACTCCGCACACATGTCAAAACATCCCGCACGCGAGCTCACACACACCAGCGTGACAAATGCAACAAATACAAGCGTGACTAGCGTGACAAACACCAGCGTGACAGCTGGGAAACTAGTGAAAACTATAACAAAGTGCGTTCAATGAATCAATGAAAATAAATGTCCGCACCAAATAGCCCTCAACTTGATGACAAACGTATGGTGCAGTGTTCTGCCAGTCAGCATAGTCCGCACACACGCGCCGACACAGCTACCCCCCCCACTGGAGCAAACATAGTGCACACAGAAACACGGGCACAGTCAGTGCCGACCGAGCAGCTTTGGTATGCCGTGGAGCCGGCACCGAGTCCACTATCACAACTGAATTACGCATTGCCGGCGTGAAAACAAGGACAGACACGAGATCAGGGACTGCCGGGCCGCTGTAACGCTCATCAACACGTATTTACCGCTCAATTCATGGCTGACAGACAATAGCCCAAACCGTTTGTTTTCTCCCGCGAGTCCAGTCACCAGCTAATGTTGTACAGTAATTGCGCATGCGTTTTAGGGCAGATAACAAACAAAAAAAGTCACGGGAAATATAACACAATTGGATACTTCTTAGTTGACGAATGCTACGAATACGCCACTCGTCCCACAGCAGGAGCATAATTTCGTCAAGACACCCTGAACCACTCAGTTCATGGCTGACAAACAACAGTCCAGACGGTTTTTATTCTTCAGCGAGTCCCTGAGATCGTCAGATGTCAACATCGGAGAGTGGTTCCGCCAATATTTGGAAAGCGACGGGAATGGAAGGGAAGGGAAGGGAAGGTAAGGTAAGGTAAGGTAAGGTAAGGTAAGGTAAGGGAAGGTAAGGTAAGGTAAGGGAAGGGAAGGGAAGGTAAGGTAAGGTAAGGCAAGGTAAGGCAAGGTAAGGTAAAGGAAGGTAAGGTAAGGTAAGGTAAGGTAAGGCAAGGTAAGGCAAGGTAAGGTAAAGGAAGGTAAGGTAAGGGAAAGGAAGGCAAGGTAAGGTAAGGCAAGGCAAGGCAAGGCAAGGTAAGGTAAGGTAAGGGAAAGGAAGGTAAGGTAAGGCAAGGTAAGGGAAAGGAGGGTAAGGTAAGGTAAGGTAAGGGAAAGGAAAGGAAGGTAAGGTAAGGTAAGGAAAGGTAGGGTAATGGAAAGGAAGGCAAGGTAAGGTAATGTAAGGGAACGGAAGGTAAGGTAAGGTAAGGTAAGGTAATGTAAGGTAAGGGAAAGGAAGGTAAGGTAAGGTAAGGTAAGGTAAGGCAAGGTAAGGGAAAGGAAGGTAAGGTAAGGCAAGGTAAGGTAAAGGAAAGGAAGGCAAGGTAAGGTAAGGTAAGGTAAGGTAAGGTAAGTTAAAGGAAGGGAAAGGAATGGAACGGAAGGGAAGGGAAGAGAATTGGAGGGAATGGAAGGGAAGCTTCGCTCAGTGATATTGTCTTGTTGGTAAAATGATTGACATCACGGACGGTTAGAGTTAGTCGGGCCGCAGCAAGGTCAGTCGTTCGTGGCACGGCAGGCGGACACACTGTGGACCAATCACCGTCCGAGCGACGTGACGTATACGAAATAACGCACCCACTTCTCAGGAGCGCATACCAATGTAAACCCGCCAGCGCGAGCCGCGTGATGTTTCGTCCTGAGGAGACTCGCCCGACTCAGACAGCCGGACGGCCCTGCCGTGCCATCTCTGGGATCGATCATACCGCGAGCAAACCGCCAATCGTCCAGCGGCAGACCACCCCGCGGCAACGTGTCGTGTCGGTGGAGAGCAAAATGCTGCACTGCCTGCGGCGGAGACGGTTAGTTATTTGGGCTTTAGGGCGCTTCGGCCACGCGGTGAAGACCGGGCTGTCGACGGAAGCACAACACTGAAACCGGGGGCGGCTCTGTCGACTGTTGTTCGCAGCGAAAAAAAAAACTGACGTAATTTTCATCGAGCACGAGGCCACTCGCCCAATGTCGACCCTCAGATGTACTGCGCCATCATCTCCAAACATCCAACAGAAAAGTCAGTTAGTCGTCTGGGCTTCAGGGCGCTTCGATCGGAATTGATCATTGCCGCCCAGAGCAGAGAAGTCATCAAACGTAGAGCAGGTGACCACGAACGGGATCGAATTGAGGGAGTCAGGGGTGAAGGCGGAGCGTCAAACGCTGACACTGATGACTAGTCTGATCACTGACCTCATCACTGACCTCATCACTACCCGCGGCGGGGTGCACACCACCTAGCCGTAAAACCTGCAGCATCAAAGTTCTGCTAGCCTTGCCATAATTTGCATCATCATTTTCGCCTTGCATTCGTAGACAAAACCTGAGTAGTCCCCGCCCCCGACAAATAGGCACCCGTGCGGACAGAGGACAGAGGACTGTACACAGGTCAGATGACGTCACTGACCTGTGTACAGGTGTGGCCGGCTACGTTTATCAGCATATCTGGCCAGCCACAAACACACAAGCAGTGTCATGCCGCGCCGCACAACACACCAGCAGTGCCATGCTGCGCCGCACAACACACCAGCAGTGTCATGCTGCGCCGCGCAACACACCAGCAGTGTCATGCTGCGCCGCGCAACACGCGAGAAACAAAAGGCCGACGGCGAGGGCCGACCGTGGGCGGACCTTTGTGAAATTGACGCAGGCTAGCAGCACGTGCGGATTTCGCTTTGGTTGCATTTGGATAGCTCAGCATCAGTCTCCCCCCATCAGGAGGACGTGAAACACGTCTGCACGAAGGAGCCAGTGTGGAGAGGGGCATAGAGGTCCATGTCGCCTCCTTTATAATCCAAATCGTTACCCTTATGACATAAAATAATGCTGTGTGTGTGATTGTGGTTTTAGGGCGCATCGACCATGGTTGGTCATTTAGCGCCCACATACATAAAATAATGCTGGCACCTCCGATTCTCATCCGGCTGCAGCACGAACGTCAACGCAAAGCCCATTCTCGGTATGCAGCTGTAACGCACAATCTGACTCCGCCGTATGTAGAATGCCAGTTTGGCTCCAGTTTGGCATACCGATACACTGGGGGTGGGGGCGCACCGACTGCAGTGGTCATGCGGCGCATACCGATACACAATGTATACATTGTGCACCATACGCACGAGAAGGAGAAGCAGGACAGTGCCGCTTTTAGGCATTAATTTTATGACCATAAAGGTCTGCTTTTCTTATGATTGATTGATTATTTGGGCTTAAGGGCGCGCCGACTACAAGGTCATTTAGCGCCCATCTGATTGTCTTACGTTGGGGGTGGCTAGTGCAAGACATAGCGGTCACAATTCGCGGAAGGCACTGAGTGCCATTCGTCACAGGCTGGCGGTGATTGGTTTTACGACACGTCGACGGCTGAGTCATGCAGTCATCCGTTACAGCCAGCAGTGCAGCCAACACGCGACACATCGACTAGCAGGTGCGTCGCTGCGCCGAACCCCACACTCGCACACCACCCCACCACCCCACCACACGCGAGACACTCGCCGCCAAACGTGCGGACATCACGCGCGCGCTTCGGAAGCGGAGGGGAGCGTACTGGACAGCCTCCGACGTCGTAGACCGCAGCGACGGCACTACGCCGGAGGGCGGGCGCGAGTTCCGCCCGGGAAACACAGTCGACGACGCACGCCCAGGCCGCCAGCAACTTGGACTGACGTGCGGACATAGCCCCACGGCGTCTCCAGCAGTGGCACTTGGACAAAATTTGCACTGTTCAGCACGGAATGTCGCTGTCGCGTCGCTGACCAGCAGCCAGACTGGCTCCATCGCTGACGACCGATCCACCTCGAGTGAACAGTCGAGTGGTAGTCAGACCGAAGCTACGCCAGCCGGCCGCCAGCAATACCGACAAGGATAAGGGCGGCTTGGACGGCGCGTGCGAGGCTTCGCACGAGAGAAGGCACTGCCGTCATGCGGCTACCACTACCGCCGCCACCCGGCAGGCGTCCCCTGCACCGACGCCCAGCTGGTGATGGTAGTGGTGGTGGATTTGTCTCAGGGCGCGTGGACTGTATCGGTCACCCTGCGGTCGTGACGTCGACTGGATCGGTCACCCCGCCGCCGTGACGTCGACTGTATCGGCCACCCTGCCGCAGTGACGCTCACCGGACCGGACGACCAGCCAATCGGCAGCCGAGCAGATCGCCACCGGCGCTGATTGGCCGCCCGCTGCCCCGCCCACCGGCACCACCAATCAGCGGCGTCGTCGCGCGGCAGCGACGACTCTGATTGGCTGCCGGCCGCGTGTCCGCGCCGTTGGCAGCGGTGTGCTCCGCCGTCAGCTCGCCGTCAGCGCCGACTCGGTCGCACCGAGCCGCCACCGGCGCCAGCGCGGCGCGGCGCGTCACGTGTCGTTCTTGACGAACACCTTGGCCATGGAGAAGATGCGGACGCCCTCCTCGACCTTCTTCAGCTGCTGCTCGAGATCGGAGCGCAGCGCCACCAGGCGCGAGCTGGAGTGGGCGATCGGCAGGGAGCGCAGCTCATCCAGCAGCGTCTGGTGGTCTGGGGACAGAACATGACACACATACAGACCTGCATCTGGTGGTCTGGAGACAGAACATGACACAAGTACGGACCTACATCCGGAGGTCTGGATACAGAACATGACACACATACAAACCTACATCTGGTGGTCTGGATACAGAACATGACACGTGCACAGACCAATATCTGGTGGTATGGGGACAGAACATGACACGCATACAGATGTAAAGCTCGTAGTCTTGGAGTAGAACATTGACGTGAACCTAATGCCTGACATGTGCCTGCTCTACATCTGGTTCGCGTGTTCAGTCTTTATATAACACTCCAAGTGGTACACATCCTAACGGTCGCTTTGCCGCTGGAAACGCGTCTGACCTTCCACTTACCAAATACAAACACTGACTTCAGTCGTGAGCCACACCTGTGCACGCATACCACGGGCTTCACAACCAACCAGCACGGGGAAGCACAAGTCACAAGTACCACGCCGACGACCACACAGCCAGCACCATAGGCGGGCAGCATAACTGGACCTGGAGACGTTACCGCACGTGGCAGGCGCACGAGCAGCTGCACAATGTGTGCCGACGTCACTGACTCTGTGAGGACGTCACTGACTCTGTGAGGATGTAGCTGACTGTGTGCGAAGACGTCACTGACCCTATGTGAGGACTTCACTGACTGTGTGAGGACGTCACTGATATTCTGTGTGAGGACTTGACTGGCTCTGTGTGAGGACGTCACTATATGTGATGACGTCACTGACTCTGTGAGGACCTGACTGTGTGTGTGATGACGCCACTGACTCTGTGTGAGGACGTCCAGGGTGCGGAGGCGGTCGTCGTCGGCCATCCGGGTGTGGTTGGGCGGGCAGGCCGGGTCAGGAGCCAGCCGCTGCCGCTCCTCGGCCTCCTGCCGCCACTGATGCTGCCGGCGCACCAGGTACCTGCCGGCCCGCGGCAACACGGGGTCACACGGGGTCACACGAGGCCACCGGGTCATGGCGTCACGAGAGGCAACTGTCGGCCCGCGGCAACACGGGGTCACACGGGGTCACACGAGGCTACCGGGTCATGACGTCACGAGAGGCAACTGTCGGCCCGAGGCGACACGGGGTCACACAGGGTCACACGAGGTCACCGGGTCATGGCGTCACAAGAGGCAACTGTCGGCCCGCGGCGACACGGGGTCACACGGGGTCATACGAGGTCACCGGGTCATGACGTCACGAGAGGCAACTGTCGGCCCGCGGCGACACGGGGTCACACGGGGTCACACGAGGTCACCGGGTCATGACGTCACGAGAGGCAACTGTCGGCCCGCGGCGACACGGGGTCGCACAAGGTCACACGAGGTCACCGGGTCATGGCGTCACGAGAGGCAACTGTCGGCCCGCGGCGACACGGGGTCACACGAGGTCACACGAGGTTACCGGGTCATGGTGTCACCGTAGGTACCCGTCGGCCCACAGTGACACTGTGTCACCGGGTCATGGTGTCACCGCAGGTACCCACCGGCCCACAGTGACACTGTGTCACCGGGTCATGGTGTCACCGCAGGTACCCACTGGCCCACGGTGACACAGGGTCAGGACGATACTCACGTGGCATGCCGCAGCGGCACTCGACCACGGCGATACTGAACCGTGACGTCACACACCAGCCCGGCCAACAGCCACGGAACCCGCGTGCGGTGACATCGCACTGCAGAGTCTTCGTCATAAAGGAATCGCCAACCACAGTTCAGAATTGCTTCCAGATATGATCGTCAGCTAAAACTTTCCAAACAAACAAAAATGCATTATTCTCAGAGGCCAGCCGGTAGAGTACTTCCACAAAAAAAAATAGCTTGGGAGTCGAGTGAACCCAATTAGCGCCTGAAGCATCGCTCTGACCCGAGGTCAAGCCAGGTCACCGCAGCGCAAAAGAACGTTTTTTCTTCTTCGGAGAGGTGTGAGGTGTCGAAACGAGTACAGTAGGATGTGGAAATTTGTCCGGCAAATCTCATATAAAATACTTCGTGTGATGGAAAGTGAATTGCGAGCCAATAGCATACTGATACTCTCACTTAATGCTGTAAAGTGTCATGTAGGCCAATACAGGAGGAAGGAGCGGAGAGGAAGGCACCATCGGCATGCACAGGGGGTCAGTATAAGATAATGCTAGGTGTTGCCTTTCAATTAATCAGCTAGCTAGCCAGCTGGTTAACTGGCTGGTTACCTGGGCTTGAGGACGCATCGGCGTTAATCGCATGGCGCCCAAAAGGATGTTGGTTTCCAAATACATCGAAAAATATCCAGACACCGATTGTGAGCAACTCTGGACCAGTGTTTCGACCCGACAGCGTTACTCCACCTTCATTCTGTTGTCACACACGACGACATCATCGCATCGTCGCCACCACTGTCACCACCCGTCACACGACGACATCATCACATTGTCACCACCACTGTCACCACCCGTCACACGACGACATCATCACATTGTCACCACCACTGTCACCACCCGTCACACGACGACATCATCACATTGTCGCCACCACTGTCACCACCCGTCACACGACGACATCATCACATTGTCACCACCACTGTCACCACCCGTCACACGACGACATCATCACATTGTCACCACCATTGTCACCACCACTGTCACCACCCGTCACACGACGACATCATCACATCGTCACCACCACTGTCACCACCCGTCACACGACGACATCATCACATTGTCACCACCACTGTCACCACCCGTCACACGACATCATCACACTGTCACCACCACTGTCACCACCCGTCACACGACGACATCATCACATTGTCACCACCACTGTCACCACCCGTCACACGACGACATCATCACATTGTCACCACCACTGTCACCACCGTCACACGACGACATCATCACATTGTCACCACCATTGTCACCACCACTGTCACCACCGTCACACGACGACATCATCACATCGTCACCACCACTGTCACCACCCGTCACACGACGACATCATCACATTGTCACCACCACTGTCACCACCCGTCACACGACATCATCACACTGTCACCACCACTGTCACCACCCGTCACACGACGACATCATCACATTGTCGCCACCACTGTCACCACCCGTCACACGACATCATCACATCGTCACCACCACTGTCCCACCCGTCCACGACGACATCATCACATTGTCACCACCACTGTCACCACCCGTCACACGACGACATCATACATTGTCGCCACCACTGTCACCACCCGTCACACGACATCATCACATCGTCACCACCACTGTCACCACCCGTCACACGACGACATCATCACATTGTCCCACCACTGTCACCACCCGTCACCGACGACATCATCACATTGTCGCCACCACGCCCACCTGTCACACGACATCATCACATTGTCGCCACCACTGTCACCACCCGTCACACGACGACATCATCACATTGTCACCACCACTGTCACCACCCGTCACACGACGACATCATCACATTGTCACCACCACTGTCACCACCACTGTCACCACCATTGTCAACCCGTCACACGACATCATAACATTGTCCACCACTGTCCCACCCGTCACACGACATCATCACACTGTACCACCTGTCACCACCCGTCACGACATCGCCACTGTCACCACCCGTCACACGACATCATCACATTGTCACCACCACTGTCACCACCCGTCACACGACGACATCATCACATCGTCACCACCACTGTCACCACCCGTCACGACATCATCCATCGTCACCACCACTGTCACCACCCGTCACACGACGACATCATCACATTGTCGCCACCACTGTCACCACCCGTCACACGACGACATCATCACATTGTCACCACCACTGTCACCACCCGTCACGACGACATCATCACATTGTCGCCACCACTGTCACCACCCGTCACACGACGACATCATCACATTGTCGCCACCACTGTCACCCCCGTCACACGACGACATCATCACATTGTCGCCACCACTGTCCACCTGTCACGACATCATCACATTGTCGCCACCACTGTCACCACCCGTCCACGACATCATCCACTGTCACCACCACTGTCACCACCCGTCACAAGACATCATCACACTGTCACCACCACTGTCACCACCGTCACGACATCATCACATTGTCACCACCACTGTCACCACCCGTCACACGACGACATCATCACATTGTCCCACCTCTGTCCCACCACTGTCACCACCTTGTCCCACCGTCACCGCATCATAACATTGTCACCACCACTGTCACCACCCGTCACGACATCATCACACTGTCACCACCACTGTCACCACCCGTCACCGACATCATCACACTGTCCACCACTGTCACCACCCGTCCACGACATCATCACATTGTCACCACCACTGTCACCACCCGTCACACGACGACATCATCACATCGTCACCACCACTGTCACCACCCGTCACACGACATCATCACATCGTCACCACCACTGTCACCACCCGTCACACGACGACATCATCACATTGTCACCACCACTGTCACCACCCGTCACACGACATCATCACACTGTCACCACCACTGTCACCACCCGTCACACGACGACATCATCACATTGTCGCCACCACTGTCACCACCTGTCACGACATCTACATTGTCGCCACCACTGTACCACCCGTCACACGACATCATCACACTGTCACCACCCGTCACGACATCATCACACTGTCACCCCACTGTCCCACCCGTCACACGACATCATCACATTGTCACCACCACTGTCACCACCCGTCACACGACGACATCATCACACTGTCACCACCACTGTCACCACCCGTCACACGACGACATCATCACATTGTCACCACCACTGTCACCACCACTGTCACCACCACTGTCACCACCATTGTCACCACCCGTCACACGACATCATAACATTGTCACCACCACTGTCACCACCCGTCACACGACATCATCACACTGTCACCACCACTGTCACCACCCGTCACACGACATCATCACACTGTCACCACCACTGTCACCACCCGTCACACGACATCATCACATTGTCACCACCACTGTCACCACCCGTCACACGACGACATCATCACATCGTCACCACCACTGTCACCACCCGTCACACGACATCATCACATCGTCACCACCACTGTCACCACCCGTCACACGACGACATCATCACATTGTCACCACCACTGTCACCACCCGTCACACGACGACATCATCACATTGTCACCACCACTGTCACCACCCGTCACCGAATGCTACGGTCGCGTGCGGAGAGCAGCCAGCGTGTGCACGGCACACAGTTGTTCTCGCACATTCCATAACTGGAGACGAACACAATAATCCAGGGTTAACATGTTTTTTTTTTCGTTAGGTGTGAAATGTCAAAACGAGAACAGTAGGATGTCGAAATTTGCTCTGGAATTAGTGTCATTTAAAATGCTTTCGATGTCTCAGATTCAAATTCGAGCAGATGGTGTAGGTTCTAAGGAGTGGGATGCCGATACTTCCTGGAGAAGGATGTTGATTGGATATTCAGAAAGTGGTATATTCCACCTTATTTCGCGAATAATTTATCATTGCAATAATCACAGGTCAATGGCCCAAGCTCCAACGCTCCAATACTAAACTTACTAATGCTTTGCAAACATCAGGCATACCAAAGGATTTCCAAGAAGACGCATACAACACATCTAGGCACCCCTGACTGACCTGGACACCACTGACTGACCTGGGTACCACTGACTGACCTGGGTACAGTGCCCGGGGGGCGGCCTGTTGTCGGGAGTTGGCTCGGTGCGGGTCAGGCTGCGCGACCGTCGAGTGACCTGGGTACCACTGACTGACCTGGGTACAGTGCCCGGGGGCGGCCTGTTGTCGGGTGTTGGCTCGGCAGTGTCCTAAAATTACTTCACCATTAACTGTGTGGATGAAGAAAGAAGTTGCATGGGAATAGTGAAAGATTGTAAGAAAATAAAGAATCTCTACTTAAGGATTAAAAAGCAGAATACCTTTCACTTCAGTCACATGCATTTTACATTATTTAGCAGTTGTGTGATGACTGCCCACACATCATGTGGCAAAATGGTAGAAACCTATGACAAGGATGAAATAGCACAATTCCATTAACTGTGAATTTCCAGGTCACATTGTCAATTATTTTACAATGTGGCTCGGTGCGGGTCAGACTGTGCGGCCGTCGACTGACCTGGGTACAGTGCCCGGGGGCGGCCTGTTGTCGGAGGTTGGCTCGGTGCGGGTCAGGCTGCATGACCGTCGACTGACCTGGGTACAGTGCCTGGAGGCGGCCTGTTGTCGTAGGTTGGCTCGGTGCGGGTCAGACTGTGCGACCGTCGACTGACCTGGGTACAGTGCCCGGGGGCGGCCTGTTGTCGGAGGTTGGCTCGGTGCGGGTCAGACTGCGCGACCGTCGACTGACCTGGGTACAGTGCCCGGGGGCGGCCTGTTGTCGGAGGTTGGCTCGGTGCGGGTCAGACTGTGCGACCGTCGACTGACCTGGGTACAGTGCCTGGGGGCGGCCTGTTGTCGTAGGTTGGCTCGGTGCGGGTCAGACTGTGCGACCGTCGACTGACCTGGGTACAGTGCCCGGGGGCGGCCTGTTGTCGGAGGTTGGCTCGGTGCGGGTCAGACTGCGCGACCGTCGACTGACCTGGGTACAGTGCCCGGGGGCGGCCTGTTGTCGGAGGTTGGCTCGGTGCGGGTCAGACTGTGCGACCGTCGACTGACCTGGGTACAGTGCCTGGGGGCGGCCTGTTGTCGGGTGTTGGCTCGGTGCGGGTCAGGCTGCATGACCGTCGACTGACCTGGGTACAGTGCCCGGGGGCGGCCTGTTGTCGGAGGTTGGCTCGGTGCGGGTCAGGCTGTGCGACCGTCGACTGACCTGGGTACAGTGCCCGGGGGCGGCCTGTTGTCGGAGGTTGGCTCGGTGCGGGTCAGGCTGCGTGACCGTCGACTGACCTGGGTACAGTGCCCGGGGGCGGCCTGTTGTCGGAGGTTGGCTCGGTGCGGGTCAGACTGCATGACCGTCGACTGACCTGGGTACAGTGCCCGGGGGCGGCCTGTTGTCGGAGGTTGGCTCGGTGCGGGTCAGACTGTGCGACCGTCGACTGACCTGGGTACAGTGCCTGGGGGCGGCCTGTTGTCGTAGGTTGGCTCGGTGCGGGTCAGGCTGCATGACCGTCGACTGACCTGGGTACAGTGCCCGGGGGCGGCCTGTTGTCGGAGGTTGGCTCGGTGCGGGTCAGACTGTGCGACCGTCGACTGACCTGGGTACAGTGCCTGGGGGCGGCCTGTTGTCGTAGGTTGGCTCGGTGCGGGTCAGGCTGCATGACCGTCGACTGACCTGGGTACAGTGCCCGGGGGCGGCCTGTTGTCGGGTGTTGGCTCGGTGCGGGTCAGACTGTGCGACCGTCGACTGACCTGGGTACAGTGCCCGGGGGCGGCCTGTTGTCGGGTGTTGGCTCGGTGCGGGTCAGACTGTGCGACCGTCGACTGACCTGGGTACAGTGCCTGGGGGCGGCCTGTTGTCGTAGGTTGGCTCGGTGCGGGTCAGACTGTGCGACCGTCGACTGACCTGGGTACAGTGCCTGGGGGCGGCCTGTTGTCGTAGGTTGGCTCGGTGCGGGTCGGGCTGCGCGACCGTCGACTGACCTGGGTACAGTGCCCGGGGGCGGCCTGTTGTCGGGTGTTGGCTCGGTGCGGGTCAGGCTGCGCGACCGTCGACTGCAGTGGGTGGAGGCGAGCTGCCGATTTCGCCGCACGAAGTCCACGGTTGTCTGAGGTCAGTGAAAGGTCACAAGTCCGTGCTTAACGGTGTGGCTGATGACAAAGCATCACAGTGTCGGTCACAAATCAGTACACCATGACGGAAGTCACATGCTGGCCAAAATGGTGGTCACACATTGATCAGCATAGCATGATGGTCACACAAAAGTAGTAATGGCTGAGGCCACGCATATACTAATATATTACGACGGAGGTTACATGATAGTAGTACTGGTTCAATGTTGGATGTCAGCATGCAAGAACAGGATTGAAGGTCAGAACGTTATGTCGCATGCCACTAGCGGAAGTAAGCAAGAAACAATAAATGACACCATGCAAAGTTAGTTAGTTATTTGGGCTTTAGGGCGCTTCGACCAGAGTTAATCATTCTCGCCCAGCCATCGAAAATTAACACATAATTATGAAAGAAGTCACATTATCGCATGGGTAGCGCAGCTGCTTGGAGCGATAGCCTGCTCTGGTCTGCCCTCTCCTGGCAACGCAGGGTTCGAGTCGGTTCGCACGCTCGCATTTAGCCCCCGGCTGAGAGGGTCATTGGCAGCTGGCCCGATAAGGCCGGGGACGAGCTACCGGGCGACCGTGTCGGTGCATAACGTGTCGGACCGTAACGTGACTTCACGTTAAACTTTCGGTCAAAATTACGCCATTGACGTCTGTCGGAATACATTTTAACTTTTTTTAAACATTAAAACGAGATGTTATATCCACCGAGCTAGAAACACAATGTCTGTTCTAATGATATGTTCCAAGGTTCTAACATAAAACTAAGCACCCCAAATCTGATCCGACTGTTTCCGTGTCTGTTCGGCCATCTCTGAAACACAATCGGAAAACATCATCTCGAAAAGGTGCATCATCACCTCCACAGGTCAAAAACTTCACAGTCATAGCATCCACAGATGTGACATACCAGAAGCAGTCATAACCTCCAACAGGACATACCGTCCACAGTTTACACCCTCCACAACTCGGAACCGGTCATAAACTCCACAGGTCATAACCTCCACCGCTCCGATGCAGTCATAACCTCCACAACTCCGAAGCAGTGCTAATCTCCACAACTCCGAAGCGGTCATCACGTCCACAGGTCACAACCTCCACAGATTCAAGAACGCCATAATTTTATATAAGCATCATTTCAGCTAACTATCGCCAGGTAGTAGCACGGTCTAGGTATTATCACAACAAATATGTAATGAATGTTCTGAGAGTGAACGTGGAAGTACAGTAACCTAGCCTAACCTGATCCTACCTAGACCGTGCTACTACCTAGCGATAGCTAGCTGATGTGATGATTCTAGGTAATCGGTGAAGTTTCCAAATTTGTGAAGGTTGTGAGCTGTGTAGGTCATGACCGCTTCGGAGTTGTGGAGGTTAACTGTGGCGGCTATGACATGTGGGGGTTACGACCACTTTGGGCAGGTTTAATTTGTGGATGTTATGAATTGTGGAGGCTATGACCTGTGGAGGTATGATACACTGTCCCTGAAGAAGTCCTCTGAATTTATGCGTGGGATTTTTGACAAGGTTCAAGGACGCTGGAGTATCTTCCGAAGTTACTCGATTCCCCACCTTTGTTCATGAGCTTAGAACTGCCTACACCGGCACTATGGGCACATACTGAACACTGCCACCATACTCACAACTGCCTACCGTGGTACTGTAGGCACCTACTGAACACTGCCACAATATCCACAACTGCCTCCAGTGGTACTGTGGGCACCTTGCTGAGCACTGCCACACTACGGACAACCAATCTCTTATCTTACAGTCTTCGCTTTTTTGAAGATGGAATAATGCCACGTAAACGTGGTTATACAATTGCACAACGGAGCCTGGATATTACGGGAACAAGACTGGCTTTGTTGCACCACAGAGTAGCTCAGGATCTTCGCTCAAAATGATGTACTAAAATATGTTCACAGTGGAAGCTAATAATACAAACTTTGGGTCCTTCTACAACACATACAACCGTTAGGTCATATAGTGTCGCCAACCTCTCACGCCGGTTGCTCACGGGTATACTCGGTGGTGCCGTCGTTTGTGAGATTCGAACCCACAATCTTGCGACCAAAAGTCAGACGCTCTACCAAGTGAGCTACCGCGGCCCCGGATGCTAATAATAGTTAGTTAGTTATTTGGGCTTTCGGGCGCTTCGACTACTCTGGTCAAGGAGGCTAATAATAAAAATCCTACATGAACATGGCTAATTTCCCGCATGCACCTTCTTGAAGGTCAGGAAATATCCCTTGCACTACTTCAGCTTGCAAAAGAAACACCAACAAGTTGAAGTAGTGCAACAACTTCAACTTGCCTCTATGCCAGCGTCACTATGGGCAACACACAACACTAGTATGGTCTGCAGAATAGCATTGAAATTGGTTGTCTATTGGTTTTTACGACACGTCGACCGTGAAGTCGTGCAGCGTCGCCAATCTCCCACGCCGATTGACCGCGGGCGAAGAGTGGCGACAAGCGAGACTCGAACACACAACCCTTCGATTGTGAGACGGGAAACTTACCCCCTAGACTACTTGTCCCCATATAGCACGGAAGTGAAAACGACAAATCACAAGTGGGAGACTACATCGGGAGAAATTATCTCGATTTAGCCCTGCGGGGTGCTCCGCCGTGCCTCAGCACCCAGCAGGAATTGTCTGCTTCCCTGGCCATTCAATTCATCAGCATATTCAGGAGGCAACATCACCACCTGGTGGCTCTGTCAACAGAGCATGTAGCCTCATAGCATACCAATTATCAACGTATAATGTAGCCTCATAGCATACCAGTGCCCATACATGTCACGTAGGGATTGCGGATATCTGATGATCATATGATCGATGATCAAATGATCGATGATCATATGATCGATAATCATATGATCGATGATCATATGATCATTGATCATATGATCGATGATGATATGATCGATGATCATACACCACACGAGTGTGGTGCCGAACACATGACGTGCGACCGCAATGCTAGTCAAGTCATTTGAGTCTAAGGGCGCTTCGAAGCGTGCGTCGCCAACGATAACAAGTGCGTGATTCGCTGTGGAAGCGTACCTTCGTGTCGGAGGACGCCTGCGAGTGTCTCGGTGACGGCTGCGGCTGTTGGGACGCGAGCCCGCCGCCGGCCAGTAGTGGCACCGGCGGCACTCTGTCCTCTGACCGGGCAGCGTACGCCGGCCCAGACGGCGACGAAGCCGCTGCCGGCTCCTCCCTGCCGGCGGCCAGTCGGATCACGCTCTGCGACTTGCTGGTGAGCTTCCCCGGCGGCGGAGGCGCCTCCGTCAGTTTCGTCACGCTCTGCGACTTCCTCTTGTTCAGCAGTCGGGTAGACGGCTTGGCGCGCGCGAGACGACCGGCAGCGCCATCTATGAGCGGGTCGGAGGACTTCAGCTTGCGGCTCGGCGCGAGAGACGGCGCAGACCTGTACGGGTAGGCGACGCGCGCGCGCTCCAGCGCCAGCTCGCGGAAGCTCTGGCGCGACTCGTCGCTGAAGCGCGTCGCCGGCGACTCTGACGTCACAGAGCCGGCCAGCTGGCGCATCTCGCGCACCTCGTCGTCGACAGCGCGCGCGCCGTCCGCGTCGCCGACCGGCCGCCGCAGGCTGCCGATCAGCGACATGATCCTGTGCCGCCGACCCGGCCCGTCCGAGCGGTCCGACGCGTCGCCGGGCGCCGCCAGCCGCACGGTGCGCTCGCGGTCCGCGCCGGGCGCCGCCCACGCCGCGGCCGCCTCGCTGCCCACGCGTGAAGCAATTCCTTCACCACCAGAGCCGGGCGAAGAAAATCCTCCGCCATTCGCGCGAGGCGAAGAGAAACCTCCGCCGCCGTTGCGAGTCGGCACCGCCCGACTGCCTCCATTGGTGGTCGCGAAAGGCGGTAGCGTTCTCTCGACATTCGCAAACCGAGGCAAGCATCTGTCCACGTCGGCCAATGGCGGGCTCTGCCGTCTGCCGACAGAGGGGGACGACCTTCCTCCTCCGTCGCCAGTCCGCAGCAGCACATCCCCTCCACTTTCACCACACGGTGCGAGCCCTTCAGCAGACGAAAGAACTACTTCGCGACGTAAAGGTATTTCACTACCACGTGCAGGTAATCCTCCACCTGGTGAAGTAATTACTTCGCCGTTGCGATTCGAATGTGGCGCTGCGCCGTCGCCACCTGCCGGCTGCTGCCGACCGGGCGAGATCACCCGCACGCCGTGGACGCCCTCCACGGTGGTCACGTCTCCACTCAGCTGATTGAGGTCTATGTGTCGTCGCGGGGAGCGTGGACTGGCCACGAACGACGGCACCGAGGACGAAGATCGCGAACAGCTGAGCGCCTCCTGCGCACAGACAACACAGGCCGCCGTCACACACAGCGGCACATCAGTACATCAGACGCCACGCACAGCGGCACATCAGTACATCAGACGCCACGCACAGCGGCACATCAGTACATCAGACGCCACGCACAGCGGCACATCAGTACATCAGACGCCACGCACAGCGGAAACAGACGCCACGCACAGCGGACATCAGACGCCACGCACAGCGGCACATCAGTACATCAGACGCCACGCACAGCGGCACATCAGTACATCAGACGCCACGCACAGCGGCACATCAGTACATCAGACGCCACGCACAGCGGCACATCAGACGCCACGCACAGCGGCACATCAGACGCCACGCACAGCGGCACATCAGTACATCAGACGCCACGCACAGCGGCACATCAGACGCCACGCACAGCGGCACATCAGTACATCAGACGCCACGCACAGCGGCACATCAGTACATCAGACGCCACGCACAGCGGCACATCAGTACATCAGACGCCACGCACAGCGGCAACGGCACATCAGACGCCACGCACAGCGGCACATCAGACGCCACGCAGCACATCAGTACATCAGACGCCACGCACAGCGGCACATCAGTACATCAGACGCCACGCACGCGGCACATCAGACGCCACGCACAGCGGCACGTACATCAGACGCCACGCACAGCGGCACATCAGTACATCAGACGCCACGCACAGCGGCACATCAGTACATCAGACGCCACGCACAGCGGCACATCAGTACATCAGACGCCACGCACAGCGGCACATCAGTACATCAGACGCCACGCACAGCGGCACATCAGTACATCAGACGCCACGCACAGCGGCACATCAGTACATCAGACGCCACGCACAGCGGCACATCAGTACATCAGACGCCACGCACAGCGGCACATCAGTACATCAGACGCCACGCACAGCGGCACATCAGTACATCAGACGCCACGCACAGCGGCACATCAGTACATCAGACGCCACGCACAGCGGCACATCAGTACATCAGACGCCACGCACAGCGGCACATCAGTACATCAGACGCCACGCACAGCGGCCACATCAGTACATCAGACGCCACGCACAGCGGCACATCAGTACATCAGACGCCACGCACAGCGGCACATCAGTACATCAGACGCCACGGACAGCGGCACATCAGTACATCAACGCCACGGACAGCGGCACATCAGTACATCAGACGCCACGGACAGCGGCACATCAGTACATCAGACGCCACGGACAGCGGCACATCAGTACATCAGACGCCACGCAGCAGATGGCCGCTGGAAATTACACCATGGAAGTCAATTTGCTGACGACATTTTCTTAATAAGCTAAACTGAGGCTTCACGCCACCTGAAAAGCCTGTGTGCTAGCATCAGCCAGGCACGACAGGTGAAACAGATAGTAGGTGAGGCAGGCACATCGAAGGTGCGCGGCCAATCTCGATCATATTACTGACGAAAACGCACTATCATCTCAATAAAAGCGAACACGTTTTAAGTGTTCCGTGCAATTTATCAGCCTTGCAGTACCTCCATTCTGGAAAACAGAAGAAAACATAGGCAAAAGTTGTCGTTTCCTGCCAAGCAGATTGGCGCAGTTATGATAGCGTCCCACCAATATGGTAGATTGGTGTAGGTATGATAGCGTCCCACCAATACTGCAGATACGTTCACTTAATTTGTCCAGTTTCGTTACAGCACCTGTGCATGTGTCGTCGTGGAGTTAGTTAGTTATTAGGGCTTTAGGGCGCATCGATGCGTCATCGTAGAAGATAACCAGAAAGACCATGGGAAGATATCAAACAACTGCATATTTCTTAGTTAACAAACGCTACGATTGCGCCACTTGTTCCACAGCAAGAACATAATTCCGTGAAGACAAACTTGGCACGAGGTACATCGCGTTGATGTTAGGGACCACGTGATCTCAAAAACGCCACCTTGGCCGCTAAATTCACTGGGTGTTTCGCGACGCACTTTATTGACAATCACGGCTAATGGCGTCGCCCACACTGTTTCGCCGATGGGCCGCGGGATAAGGAAATGTTCCGAGCGGTGTGACGGTCGAACCAGGAACCTCGGCACCCAGAACTCAACACCTCAATCACTCGGTAATCCCCGCCCTTGACAGCTAGACAGCTAGACTGATCACCACAAAATATCGGCCGATTCACGCCGAGTGCGCGGGGCGGTTGGTTCGTTATTGGTTTTGGTTTTACGACACATCGACCGTTGAGTCATGTAGCGTCGCCAATCTCTCACGCCGATTGGTCGCGGGCGAAAGGTAGCGACAGGCGAGATTCGAACCCACAACCCTTCGATTGTGAGACGCGCGACTTACCCCTAGACTCACCTCGGTGACGCCGTTGATGGGCAGAGCCCTGATTGGCTGTCGGCCGCCGCCGCCGCTCAGACTGCCCTGGCTGCCCTGGCTGCGATTGGTGCGCAGTTTGTCGCGCGCGCTGATCGCGTCAGGGCCTGTGACGACCGAGAGCAGGTTAGGTTAGCTTAGGTCAGGTCAGGATAAGTTAGGTCAGGTTATATTAGGTCAGGTCAGGTCAGGTCAGGTCATGTTAGGTTAGATTACGTTAGGTCAGGTCGGGTCAGGTCAGATTATGTTAGGTCAGGACAGATCATGTTAGGTCAGGTCAGGTTAGGTTAGATTACGTTAAGTCAGGTCAGGTCAGGTCAGGTTAGGTTAGGCTACGTTACGCCGGCACCGGCGGTGCCAGCTCGGCTACTTAAGCCACAGAAGGAACATCCCCGATGCTTGGCTGATTGTGAATGCTGGCTGTGTTTTGCTCAAAACCATGCAAACTGCATCTGTCCCAAGTGTTCATGAGTATTTGCGGAAACATCTCTTCAGCGTGGAGATCCATAAAGCATTCCACATTGCGAGCATGAGGTGTACATCACAGGTGTGCTAAACATCAGGTTATACATAAGGAATGCTAAACATTCAATGTACATCACACATATGCGAAATATCAGGTGTACACCACAGGTAAGCTAAACATTCAGTGTACATCACAGGTGTGATAAACATCAGGTGCACACCACTGAATGTTAAAAGTGCAGTGCTTCCTCACATGTGAGATGTCGAATCGCGTACAGTAGGACGTCAAATATTGGATTAAAAGGGTCATTTTAAAATGCATTCAATATCCTTGAGTCTCAATTTTTGGCCGACAGTATACCTATAACTGTACCTTTTCCTTGTCGACTTAAACGACTACAACTGCACCTTTTGCCCGCGTCGACTTTAAAGGACTGTTCACACCTAGCGTAATATCGACGCACTGTAGGAATCGACGCAAAGCTAGCGGACAGTTAGCATGGGGCCCAGTGAGTCTGCCGATTCTGCCTTTGCGTCGCCCTTGCGTCAGCTGTCTGCCGAGTCCGACAAAACGCTGGCGATTTCCGAGCGAACAAAGTTGGGTTTTCTGAACTTTTTCCGCTCGGCGCACCAGCGGCCTTGACGCAAGGTCGACAGACTGCTCGGGATAACCTGCTGTCGCCATATTTGCCGATCTTCGGCGGATTGGGGCCACATCGGGTGCGGTTTTTCAGCTTGTAAGTCGCAACATGTCTTAACATGTGCGTCGGGATTACGCCTAGTCAGTCACTGCGCTGGTCTTTTTTTGCGCCCAGATTACGCTAGGTGTGAACAGTCCTTAACGACTACAACTGCACCTTTTGCCTGCGTCGACTGAGTCAGGAGCGCGCCCACCGTGCCGCCCGTGTGCTGCAGCCAGATCTGGCGCGCCTCGGGACGCACGCGAAACGGCAGTCGCCGGCCCGCCGCGCTGACGTCAGAGAGTGACGTCAGCGCGGCTGGCGCCTGACGCTGGCTCATCGTCCACCGGCGAGCCGGTCGGGCGCCGCTGTTCGCCACCCGCTGCGCACAGAAGAGGAGGTCAGACATGGATGGACAATGCACATGCAAGATGTTACCTCTCCCCATTTTCACATGGGAAAATTATGTGTTTCTGTTTAACAATGAGTGAGAAAAAAAAATGTCTGATACAAATGTTCACGACCCACTGAAAAGTAGAAAAGGTTTCTGATGCTCAGAATTAAAAAAAAAAAAACAGGAAGGCAACCATGATCCCATAACTACAGGGTTCAAATTTGCCTTCCAAAATCTTGGGCACCACTACATACAAGGGTGTATTATTTTGATTGTACTAATCATTAACAACTGGAACATAACATTGATCATGATGGTTTGTGGGAAATGAGCAAAATTTACCATGTGCTTCCATTAATTCGGAAGACTGCATGGAGGCACTTGCATGAATAAGATAATAGAGCAGCATTGCATTTTAACTATAATACATTGCATAAACTAATTTAAAATAAAAGTAACAATATGACTCAGTCTGTATGAAAGCAAATTATGTTGCAGTCATAAAGCTTTTATTTTGAATTGTGAAAAATGAAAAGAGAAGTTCATATTTTTTTACAACTAATTTTGATTTCTCTCAAAAACAGATTAGGCTGGATTATGTTATTTCATTTCATAACTTGTGGGTGAGAAAAACAAACATAAAAATTTTACAGTTTATATTCTTTCAAACATAGAAGGTTTAGTTTGGTTAGGTTAACCATACTACTCCACACATACTACATACTTGAACTTTCTGCTTGAGTGGTTCAATAGCCTGCAACTATGGCTCTCCCCTGACAAGTACACAGTGGTGTTATTCACACCTGACACACACCAATACTCTTAACATCCTGACATCTCAGTGAGTAGCATCAAGCCACCTCTCGATCAATATCCTAGAGTTTTGGGCATGAGGTTTGATGCCCTCATGCATTTCAGTAAACATGCCATGGAAATAAATGACAAATTCAGAAGGAAAGATAATGCACTCAGAGCAGTCTCAGGAGCAAACGATAGGCAGCCCAAAGAAGATAGTTATCCATACAGGCAGTTCATTAGGCTTCATTTTGACCATCTCAAATGCATGGCGACCTTGCATTAGTAAGACAAGTATGAAGTATGAAGAAAATCCAGGAGAAAAAAAAAAATCTGCTTTAGAATGGCAACAAGCTTGACAGAGACGAATCGCATTTCCGACCCCCACAGGGAACCGAAGATGCTTCCGGTGCACACATCTTGATATGGTTGTAGCTCTGAACATCACCAAGTGATTTTGACCCAACCATCTTCTAAACTGCTTCTGTGATGTTGGAAAACCTCAAAGATGAATGAAGAGAACCCATCATGCTTCTGCAACAGATCTGTGCTGCAGATGCTGTTTTATGAGATTCTAGTAAAACAATCAACAAAATATATTCACACCAAGCTTACACAAGACTGACTCCCAAGCTTGGATAGCTTGCAACTCCTTGATGCTGTGCCACCAAACATCAATCCAGAAGAGGTGAAGTGAATGGCACCCTGGACTGAAGGACAGGAAAGGAAATGGCTCTGATCTTCTCTCCATCTGCCTTCACTTCCTACTCTTTGAAACGACCTCTCCACTACTACTGTGTGCTCTCTGGACAAAACCACCAGACACTTTTTTCTTTTTTTCTTTAAAAAATAAATAAATTTGATCTGAGTTGTTGCTGGGGTGGCTTGAGGAGCCAGGGTTCTATTGCTAAGCAGAGCTTGTTGCATGAAACCTGGCCCCACCACCCAACCCATCAGCTCCAGTTCAACAGCAGGATTTAGACCGAAAGTTTAATGTGCCGCCAATAATGCACCAACACGGCCGCCCGGTAGCTCGTCCCGGCCTTATCGGGCCAGCTGCCAACCGACACTCCCGGCTGGGGGCTAAATGCCAGAGCGCGAAGCGACTCAAACCCTGTGTTGCCAATACAGGGGAGACCGGTGCAGGCCAGCGCTCTAACCAACTGAGCTACCAGGGCGGCTTAGCTTCTTAGCTCCTGATGTAAGCGAGGCTATGACATGATCACAGTCTGGGGCTGCCTGACTGACTGAGGCTAGGCTTCATGGTAGGTCGGGTTCGGTCATGCTACATTTCTCTCCTTTGATTGGTATTAAATCAGTGTTGGAAAAACTGGCATTTGTTGGTGTCATGCATATCAATACATTTTATACTCCAGGATTGTGATTAGACTAAATTAAATATTGTGCATTCCAGAAGAAAAAAGGAAGAACATTGTTACTCCAACCTGTAAGATAAATCTTACAATCTTACTCCAACCCATCTCCTGTTTGCCAGCCCAGTGATCACCATAGATCAACTCTGGGGTAAACGAATCTGACCCAGCTCTATTTTCCAGCAATCATGTTTGCCCGGTGCAGAGGATAGTGCTGGGTGTTGAATACATAAGTGGTGCTGTGCTTTGGCTCAGCGGTTTTCAGGGATACAAGGTTCTGATTCCTTGTGGTGCCCACCATCTCTGTCAGGGTAAGAACATTGGTTTTCAGCCCCACTAAAACAAGGTTAATTGTCAGCAAGTGCATAGCTATTTTTTGTAGTCCACCTCAAAATTGTGTACTCCACTAACAAGAGAAAATAGGGAAATCCTTCACTGTGTTATTTTCTATGCTATGTCCCAATGTCATTTGTTGTTGCTTTGCCTGCCAACTGAAAATAATTCAGTTCCAGCAGAAATTAATGTCATGTGACAACCATCTTCATGAAGAGTACATTTGGAAAAGAAAGCCAAAGAATTCAAGTCGCCCTAAAACTCAAATTACCAAACTCTCATCCTGAGTTAATACCTCTTTAATCCAACTAGTTTTCATACTCATACCTCATTTTGGAACAGCAATCAAATGGGGGGAGGGAAGGTGTGGAATACTGACATCAATGATGTTACACTTGCACACTACAGTATGTTAGTCTAGGCTATGCTAGGTTAGTTTCTTTCATTTTTCTATGATTGATCTATTCATATGATTTTTTCCAATTCTTGGTTTAGTAGTAAAGCTAGTAGACACCAGTGGGCTGCAGGATTGGGAAATGTCCTGAGTGGTGCTAGAGTCGAACCTGGGACCTTTGGTACCCATAACCTGACATCTTAACCACTCGGCCATCCCCGCTCCAATTCACTGATTGTGCTCCAGTACCTGGTATATCTACTCAGCTTTCTTTGAGGATGACCACTTAAGTTTAAGAAATGTAAACATTTCCAGCATTAACTCGTAAAATGCAGTTAATATGGTAGCACATTTCCTTGATCATGCCTATAATATAATCAATTGAATCAACTACCATTGACTTCAAATCAAGTTGATGCAATGGTATGGATGGACTTCAAATCAAGGTGGTTGACGCAATTCACCACATAAGAAAATAAAGTTGTCTTGATGTACACATTTATCAAATACCTAACTAGTAAGATAATAGGATAATACACTCAAGATAGTGTAGCATGGTATATGCATTATTTTGTAGCAAAATATAACCTAACCAAATCTAAACAGAAAACCATAATTCTCCCATGCAAACTATTCCACCATAATGTCAGCAAAGCTTGCAAACATTGCTAGCTCTGGTTAATCATAACAGCATCGTAGGAAACTTCGAGCCTTTATCAGAGGTTTCAGGCCTGTCTGGCTGGAAATATTCATTCGCAGGAATGAATATGGAATGAAGCCAGAAACATGTGATTTTCAATGTTGATAAGTATTGAATTAAGTGCAGTGTTGAATTTCTTCTTTGTCACATCCGTCATGCAAACTACAGGTAATAGAATAGAATATATGATGTGCTATAGTTGTAGCGAGGATTATGGTTGCGCATTTATTTGTCAACCGAAAAGCAACCATTTGCAGAGAAAATTAGTGGCCATCATTTTTATGTAAAAATAGTGTTTGAATAAAACATCCAAAGAATCAAAATTTGCCATGACCTCTAATTATACCCTAATATTGATGCAAAATACAATAATGGCAAGGCACGTTCACTCAATACATCTCAGACTCAGAACACCTACTTACACCCCAATGTAGGTCCAATTATCCATTAAACATATACTGCGTCCACAGAATAACTCCGGCTCCATCCTGCCGCCTATTCGGGTCCGTATCACAAGTACCCAAAGTCATAAGTACCAAGATTCATAAGTTCCAAAGCTGCCAGATAACTTCTAGAATATCTGCGGGTAGGACGAATTCACAAGTACCCGGTGTCATAAGTTCCAAAAATAGTTCTGAATTCAACCGCTAGATAACAACGTAAGTATTATGCACCAGAGCTTACTTGCGTGCCGACAGATGGCAGGCCGCATTTGCTGTGTGCTTCAAAAAGGCTACAAAATTCTTGAGCCGGGAAATTCTCAACAAATTATAGAGATTTTGTGTCTAGAAAAACCAAGTGTCCCCAAACAAAGGAATGCCGCTGGTTTAGTTCCAGCCTGCCGTAAATTCGTCAAAGTGACGACATATTCATATTCATATTCATTTCGCAAATTCGCCGAATATCTAAGAAATACAGACTCTTCAGAATTCCTTCAAAATTGGTACAGATGCAGTACTGGATGAACTGATCATCATGACTATAAAAGCTAAGCAGGGCGCCCTTAAACAGCTGAGATATTCCAGGTAAAACGTCTGGGTCATTCAGGTCGTGAACTCCTCATAATTCCTTCAAAATGGGCACAAATGTACTCTTGAATGCATTGATGACCATGAGCATAAAACCTGAAGGGACGTTCATGAAAGCAAAATTATGTGTATCAAAACCTCTCCTGGAAAAATTATCCTGTACCAAGGCAGCGATTCAAAGCACAAAGCTTTTCTTTTTTAACTTGCACGTCAAGTTAGATTGATATTCGATCCCTACATGTGGAACATCGTGGAAACGAGCATGCTGGTGGACCTCGGTACACTGATTATCGTGAGCACAATCAAGAAGCCGCATTGCTGGTTGGTTATAGGTTTTACGACACATCGACCGTTGAGTCATGTAGCGTCGCAAATCTCTCACGCCGATTGGTCGCGGGCGAAGAGTAGTGACAGGTGAGACTCGAACCCACAACCTTTCGATTGTGAGACGAGTAACTTACCCCTAGGCCACTCGTCCCCAAGAAAAAGCCGCATTGCAAAACACCACTGGGATATTCATGGTCAAAGGTCAAAGGTCATCGAGATTTCCTTCGAAATTAGCAGATGGGTAGTACTCGATACACCAATTACATGAGCATACAAGCTAAGAGGAGCATTCACGATCAGCTGAGATATGTAATGTCAAAGGTTAGAGTTATTGAGGTTGGATTCTTCAGATTCCGTTAAAAATTGGTGGAATAGTCATAATTGATGCACGGATCATCATGAACACAAACGCTAAGAGGGCCGTTCATAAACAGCTGAGTTATTCAAGATCAAAGGTCGAGATCATTGTGGTCGGACCACTGATATGTATTATTAATGGCACACATGTAGTCAAGGACTAACTGACGACCATGGGCATGAATGATAAAGCGGCGTTGCTAAACAGTTGAGCTATTCAGTGTCAAGGGTCAGGGTCAATGAGGTCGGACTATTAAGATTTTCTTCAAAGTTTGTACACGCGGAGTAATTGATGCACTGACCATCATCAGCATAAAATCTCAGAGGGCGGGGTCATTGGGGTGGGACTTCTTATAATTCATTCAAAATAGGCACACATTTATTCTAGGATGAACTAACCCTCATGAGCATACAAGCCAAGATGGTCGTTCATTTAACGGCTGGATTATTTGTGTCCAAACATTTCTGGGTGTGCATATGTAGCGATTAATAGCACAAAACGAATATCAATATGCACATCAAGCAACATTGAAATTTCATTTTTACAGGGGAGCATCGTGAAAACTAGCATACTGGTAGGGTAAACGGACAAATGTACGTAAAGCAAATGTATGCGTGACAGATGTCCATACTGAAATGTACCGAAGCAAATGTACGTAGGCATAGATGTACGTATGGTAATCGTTCGTCAGCGCATATGTACGTATAACAAATGTAGTTAAGCGCAAATGTACGTATACGAAAATGTACGGAAGTGCAAAAGTGTGTATGCTCTAATGTTCGGAGACTCAAATATACGTATGCATAACATGTTCGTAATTCTACGCAAGCGCAAAAGTACAGATGGCAAATGTACGTATGCGCAAATGAACGCATGTACAAATGTACGCATGCGTAGATGTACGCAAGCGCAAATGTACGGATGTGCAACTGTACGTATGCGTAAATGTACGTACGCACAGAAGTACGAATGAACAAAGGCACGTCAGAGCAAAAGTACGTATACGCAAATGTGTGCATGCACAAATGTATGTATGCGCAGATGTACGTAAGCACAAATGTACCTAAGAGCAAATACAGACATGCGCAATTATGCGCATGTCTAAATGTACGTAAGCGAAATGTACATAATCTCCAAAAGCACCTATGCGTAAAGGAGCGTATGTGCAAAGGTCCATATGCGCAAATGTACGTAAGTGCAAATGTATGTAAGAATAAAGGCATATAAGAGCAAATGTACGTAAACGTACAAGTATGTAAATGCACATGTACGTAAAGTAAATGTATGTATAAGCCAATGCGCGTACAGTTACGCATACGTATCTTTACGTTTTCATACGTTTGGCTGGATACGTATGCCATACGCACATTTGCGCTTTCGTATATTCACTTATGGACCTTTACCATGCGCATAATTGCTCTTGTGTACATCTGCCATTCATCTATTTCTCATGAGTATTTTTGCGCCTTCGTACATCTGCACTTACGTTCATCTGCCTCATGTAAGTTTCCGCATACGTCCATATGTGCCTGTATGCATTTGCTCTGACATACTTTTGCGCTGACGCATATTCGCAAACACGCGTACGTACATTTGCGATTACGTACTTCTGCGCATTCGTATATCTGCCCTGATATATAATTGCGCATAGGTACATTTGCGCTTACATACATTTATGCTAACGTACTTTTGCGTTTACGTACACTTACGCATACTTATGCTTGCGCTTACGTCCATTTGCGCTTACGCATATCTGCGATGATGTATTTTTGGATCACGTACATATATTAAAATAACAGCAGTGATATATCTCGGTTGCACGGACGTCCATTTGCGCGTACGTACGTTTGCGCTGACGTATCTTGCGTACATTTGTCATACGTACCTTTATGCATACGTGCATTTGCTTACTTACATTTACTTAGGTGTATCGTCATGCGTACATTTGTCCGAGAATCTACCAGTTGAGCTTGGTGCACTGATTATCATGAGCATATTTAAGAAGCCCTATCACAAAAATCTACGGCGATTTCCGGAGCCAAGGGCCAAGGGCCATCGAGACCGGCCTCGTCTAGATTTCCTTCAAAATTGCTGCACGGGTAGTACTTGATGCACTGAACACCATGAGTATACAGGCTAAGAGGGGCGTTCGTAAACAGCTGAAATACTCAAGGTCAAAGTCGGGATCATTAAGGTCGATCTCTCATAATCGTTTCAAGATTGCCACACATATAGTCCAAGATGCGCTGACGGTCCTGAGCATGAAGGCTGACAAAGGCCTTCATGAACAGCTAGATTATTGGGCCAAAATATTTCCCGGTGTGTTCATGCAGCGATTAAAAACAAAACACCAATGGCAAACTGCACGTCAAGCTAAATAAATACTTGATGCTTCCCAGTGGAACATCATGAAAGCCAGCATATTGGTAGAGCTCGGCATCCTGATTAATATGAGCAAACACAAGAAGACGTATTACACAACACCACAGATATATTTAGGGTCAAAAGTAAAATGTCATCGAGGTTGGACGCCTCCGATTTCTTTCAAACTTGGTTCTCGGGAAGCCCCCTTGCAGAAGGGCAGAAATCGAAAGTTATAGAATTGATTGACCCGTGCCAAAGCATGCAAAATAAACGTTCATTCCATTCGGGTCCAAGTTTTAGGAACGTAACGTGAAGAGTTACTGCCCAATTGGGGAACGGGTGGCATATTCCCTTTTTAATTGAATATATGATGCTATTGTTTTTTGCGATCTGTCTGTCTGTCTGGCTGTCTGTCTATCTGTCTGTCTGTCTGTCTGTCTGTCTGTCTGTCTGTCTGTCTGTCTGTCTGTCTGTCTGTCTGTCTCTCTGTCTCTCTGTCTCTCTCTCTCTCTCTCTCTCTCTCTCTCTCTCTCTCTCTCTCTCTCTCTCTCTCTCTCTTCTTGAAATCAGCTCTCTGGACAACAGCATTGCTGTGCTTATCGGCGAAAATTCATTTGTGAGTCAAAACAGTACGTGGGCCGCTAGTACGTCGGTCAAGTCGTTGACGCGCAAGCCGTTACATTGCGCGCCAAGTAACCAATTCAAATGTCAACCGGCTCGCATGACGGCCTGTATAATTCGCGCAGCGAGAGGTGGGCAGTGATTGGATTAACGGATGCGGGCAGTTACTCCAGAGTACATTTTAGTAACAGAATACCACGAATGCATATGACTTTCCATTGGTCTCCGGAACAGCATAGGAGTGGCATCAATGTCCTTGTCTGTAATACCTATAGTTATTGCGGTTGTGCATAGGCTTCGCCGCCACTGAGTTCCGAGGCCCGAATCCTCCTGGGATGTTGGAAAACTTCGGGAAAATATGTCATCTTCCGGCAGTTTCACAGTTTCTGTGCCAGGCAACATCTGACTCTGGTGGGAGAATTCGTCAGACGGTGCCATCACGGGTCTGCCGTATCAATGCTACCATGGCCCGCGGCGTGCCGCCCGACTGGACCAGTCTGCCGTCGGCTGGATGTCAGCTAGGTGTCGGCTGCATGTCGAAATTGGCGAGCATTCCACTCACCAGCTGACAGCGAGCCGCTGTCGGCATGTTTACTAGGAATATGTATATACATATATATCCACATGCACACACACACACACATATATATATATATATATATATATATATATATATATATATATATATATATATATATATACCATGTATAAGCTATCCGTGGGAGGTACCTCTAGCAAAGGCAGACATATGCGTCAATGGCATCAACGCTGTTAGCAACAGCAAAGGCGTCCAGTGTCATATCTTCTGCTATGCAATGTCTTGCATTATCGGATAATATCCTTCATGCAATTTACTATCTTCTGCCCCCTCTTCATGCTAATAAAAATCAGATTGATGCCACTTTGGCATTGGCATCAGATTGATGGCTAAAAACCGAGGTGAAGTTAAACCTTAACTAAATCAGACAGGTGATGAAGTTAGACGGCGACTATTGGTCGGACATCCAAAGCCGAGAGGGGCCTTTTAACTTTCTCAAATGCCGTGTATAGCTTGTGGTGGCCTGATATAAGCGTGTGACAGATCGCTAGAAATTCGTTCTACCATCTAATACGGTTACATAATGACATTAAAATTAGCCATAGAGTCATAAATTCCAACACCCAGACAGGCTCCCAGTAATAAACCGAGCTAATTCGGAAAGAAGCCGTATGCGGTCGCATGTGGCCGTGAGACATTAGTACGTGGCCTACCCGTGTGCAATTTTGATGGATATGTGAGTAGTCCAACCTCAGTGTCAGTGTCCTGTAATAACAATATAATAACAAATGATAAGTATATATGTATATACATATATATATATATATATATATATATATATATATATATATATATATATATATATATATATACATATATCTATATATATGTATATAATATATATATATATATATATATATATATATATATATATATATATATATATATATATATATATATATATATATGACGTCCTGGTCATCATCTAAGTACCAGTTAAGAGGGGCGTTCATAAATAGCTGGGCTATTTGAGTCGGGATTTCTTCATACATTCTCGGTGCAGATATGATGGACAGCGATGCAAACGAAAAAAATCTGGAAGTAAGGTTATGTTGCTTTTTGAGTATTGCGCGTGGATCATAGAGCATGATACTCTAATCATGATGAACACCATATATAATCGTACTACAATACGCAGCGAAGATATGCTGGGTTAAAGTACAAGTGTCACCGTCGTCGGACTACTCAGATTTCGTTAAAATTGACATACAGATACTCCTCCATATCCTGATAAAGGCACATAATGCACATAAAGACTAAGAAGAGTGCTCATAAATAGCCGTCAACAGACGCCAAAGGCCAGGGTCACGGAAATCGGAGTGCTCATATTTCCTTAAAACACACAGGTAGATCTTGATGTGCTGATCGCATGAGCATGGAACCAAAGAGTTCATAAACACATGAGTCATTCAAAGTCAAATGACAGGGTCAGACTACCCAGATTTCCTTCAAAATTGGCACGCAGGTGGCCTTTGACACGCTAACCAGCATGACCCTACACGCTAAGAGGGACGTTCATAAGCAGCCGTGTTAGTTAGTTATTTGGGCTTTAGGGCGCTTCGAACAGAATTGATAATTCGCACCCATGCTGAGTTATTCAGTCAAAACTTCGTCTTGCATTGACGGTATAGATATAACTTACGGCGATAAAACTAATGTGAATATGTACGTCAACGACTTCTTCAACCGTTGGCGCTCTCCAAGAGGAGAAAAGGCTTTCTTTTCCGCAGACAATTCCTCTCCACCTGCCGATCACTATTCCAAGATCTCCTTCATGGTGCCGTTATTGCGGTGTGATGTGTCCTGATCCCAGAAGTGTTCAGTGCATGCACTTTCTTTCTTCACGTCTGGTGGGATGCCCTGCCACGATCAACATTAATAGACCCGCCTCTGCCAACAACAGTTGAGGCCTGGAACCCTGACAGAACCTGGGTCGCATACGCTGCTCTAAGACTCATCCATGCGGGTATTACGTGTGACTCGCGCTCGTGTTACTAGACCACTCGTGTTGCGCGATATCGGGGGGATGTGGTGTGGATGTACTCGGGTAGATAGTGCCTGTGGAACTCGCGATGTAATCTTGATTGGGTGTTTTTTTCTGTGTACGTTTTTCCTGTTTCACATAATCTTGTATATATAGGCTTAACCCAGATACGCCCCTGTTGATCTCACTTGGCCTCAACACTTTATGACTTCATCCCACGATTTTCCCGACGATGCCCTATTGAATTATAGTACCGTGAGGTCACACGAGCGCCTTATTTGCTCACGTATTTTATCAACATATTTTCGGGACGTTTCCACTAGACACAGATTCGGCGGTAGCACTGGGTAAACGACAGTACCACTGCTGGGACCTGCAGGAGTCTACTCGCTCGTTTTTCTGTTTACGTTCCATGCTGCCCGGAAGGCAATTCATTTTCAAGAATCTATGCCCTGTCCCAAAGGTGTCACTTTACATACGATGGGCACTGATCCCCCATCCAATCATTAGTTTGCCCTCCCCAATGATTGATTTCCCCCTCTCCCAATCAGACATATTCTTAACTATGGGGCCTGTAGAACCGAAAATTAAGAAAGCTCGGAATATGCCCCTTCTGCGCTCAACGATTTTTGTTTAGCCTATCCGGAGACACATGCTATATGAAAGGTAAATTGGCCCCTTAGCCAATATCACAAAGTGACACCCATATCCCGCCCGAAAGTTTGCTTCCTGTTAGCCGTTCGGAGCTGTCCGGATGACCAAGAATCCTTCTGACACCATATATATCTATTATCCCAAAGGGTAAAGCAAATATTCTCCCGGACGGACAGAATATTATAATATTTAATTATTAAATATTCTAAGTTACTTGGTAGATCGATGCTATCATTGCGCTTATCACTTCAATTAGGTGCATGGTTCGAGGAAGCGCCCCCCGGTAATCGATAAGCGTTGAGGTTACAGGGATATTATAGCAAAGTCAAAGTAGAAAATCGTCTTTGTCCCGCGCGTAGTCACATAGTGTATATGTATATATTTGCCGCGAATTTGACACACCAACACTTAAGCCGACGCACGGACAAAACATGGTTGACGCTCTCCGAACGCGTGGATAAGGACTCTATCGGACGTTCGATAGATTCCGGACACCTATTTTCGCCCGGGAGTCCTGTGGAGCACGCTTTACCTGGCTTTCGGGGCGAGGAATCGACCATAATTAGTTTAAGGCTACATAAAAGGTGTAGGTCGAAGCCCTTGGATGCTGCCACGATTATTGTTTATCGCAATACGGCATATTTATGACGCATGTTGAGGGTTTCCCCCTATCCGTTTGCGAGATATTTTTTTGTATGATGATACATGCGCAATAATCGAAGATCAATATAACATGGCCAGCGGCGGATCTAAGATTTGGTAAGAGGTTGGCACCCATAATTTGTGTGCACCGTCTGTAGGTGGAAGTGTTCCTATAATGAAAATATGGTCTCACAAGGATGGGATGCGCTCCGAAAACTGCGTGTAGTTTCTGACGGCATAGCACCATAGCAGGTCTTTGTGACATTTATCAAGGTAGTTTGGAGCGCATATCTCCGAAAACATTACACCGCCTGAGAGTTCATCTCGTTTCCTCTCAGATGATTTATAATTCGTCACATCGGCCACCATGTGGAGATGTGGCCCCACATGTCAGTCCAGGGATTCTCACATTGGTCCGAGGCCTCTCATGTCGGTTTAGGGGCCCCATCACGATTGCCCTGCCGTTGGATTTAAAGACATAAAGACATAAAAGATTAGTGCAACTCTGAGCCACAAGGGCCCTTCTTGGTTGCACTCTGTACACTGAACCAGTTGCCCACCAAATCTGCCAATCAGCCCTCCCTGTAATACTGAAAAGCAAGCCCTCTATTCTTATAATGATTGTCTATGCTGTTTTTAAAGATGTTCAATGTGGTGCTACTGACGATGTTTTCTGGCAGCTGGTTCCAGTGTTCCACTACCCTGTTGGTGAAGAAAGTTTGCCTTAACCTTGTTCTGTTGTGGTTAATTTTAATTTTGAATTTATGACCTCTAATTGCATCATGTCTGTTAAATTCAAACATTTCCCCAAGGCATCCCCTCTCCAGACCATTGACAAATTTAAAGACCTCGATGAGATCTCCTCTCAGCCTTCTATATCTAAGTGAAAACATATTCAATTTCTTCAATCTTTCCTCATATGGCAGGTTGCTTATGCCATTAACCATTTTTGTAGCACTCTTTTGTACTCTCTCTAAAAGCCAACAATCTTTTTCATAGCTAGGAGACCAAGCTTGGATGCAGTATTCCAAATGTGGCCTGACGTATGCACAGTAAAGCTTCCTGATCACTTCCTCACTTCTGTATGATACATTCCTATTTATTGCCCCGATAAATGATACATTCCTATTTATTCCTATTTATTTAGTGATGAATGGTGTGGTAGAATGTCAACCGAGAAGTTCCGCGTATCGGATGTGCATTCAAAACCTTCTGAGAAATGCGAAACATGTCTGCGTCTTTTCATACCGCGATGCACTTCATATATTGCATTCGATATGTCTTAGTCAAATAATGCGGCTTATAATCAACACGCAATAGCATTTTACGTGCTTATGTGCTCAGTGTGTTTGCGAGGACACCGTCCATATCTTCGGACACTTGAGCCACCCCAATCATTTTCATAAAACGACATACCTGGGTGAAGGTCACGGATTGTTTTGTTTGTGTAGATATCCAGCTTTATTAGCCTGACACATGGATATACGATAGCAACCCGAAGCATCACAGGCTGGTGTGAACAGCAGGGTATTGTGAAGTGCAACACACTAATATTCGGTACATGTCCCCCTTGGTGTTAAGGCTTCGCGGAGTTGCTGCAGCTCACGTTATACGCACAAATACGGCGAAATGCTCTAGTCCCTTCACGGCTACGGCAACATTCCATCATAACTAGTATATATATATATATATATATATATATATATATATATATATATATATATATATATATATATGCCATGTGATCACCGAAGCTGGCATCATATGACTGTGCCAAATGTTCCTGCAGTCGCATGCCGTGTGACGGCAGACGCGGACACCGCATTGTGCGCACGAGCTGCACACCTGCCGGGCACTGTTCAGCTGTATAAGCTAGGTCACAAGGTCAAGAAAAAGACACAAGACACAGTATTATTCAGCTTGACACGATGGGTGGTGGAAATAAATATATAATGGAACAGCGGATATGGACATAATATCGAGCATATTGACACCAACATTGTTCCATATCAACTAGATCACTCTCTGGATAGCACAACATGGATGCTGATTGTATCGCTGCCGAAAGCCGGAATAAATTGTCCACAGGTACGGCACATCACGAACGAATCAAATCAAATACATTGCCAAGGTAACCATTTCATTTCGCAATGGGTGTGATCTGTGGTAGACGAAAATACTACTGTATTTCACGCCACAGGTAACCCTAGCTCAGCACGTGCGATCATGTTCACCGTGTTTGTTGCGACATGACGGGTCGATCGCTATCAGCCACATGGTCATGTTCCACAATGCTAGGACCTTACAGCGCATCTCCCTGATGCCACCACCAATGTGACTTGCACTCAATAACGCTTTGAGTACTTGACGACGGATTCTGACGCTACGGTTTATACATCTACTGACGCTGCGGGTACAGCGTCCTCGTTCGCTCACTAATGTTGCAACCGTACAACGATGGCTCCTGTCACTGGCATTGTGATGGTGTTCCACAACGCTTCCGTCAGGTGGCGTGCGATCACGGAGACATCAGCCGTGCGACGTGTGATCCAATCGATTCAGTCCCAGGGCTCGCTCTCATCGACGCCGCGTCAGAAGACGCTTCTTGGCACTGCCGACCTTTTGACACACCATCAGTGACGATGCATCCGCATCATGTTGGCTAACTGACCGTGCGAACGTTAAGCGTACGCCCTGTGACGATTCGCTTGTAGGATGTCAGCGCATTGCTGGTGCAGCCACGTTATTTCCTCTCACTGCCAATATGACTGTATGACATGCGTTCACTGAAGCTGGCATCATATGATTGTGCCAATGATCCTGCAGCCGCATACCGCGTGACAGCAGTCGCGGACACCGTATAGAGCATACAGGATGCACACCTGCCGGGCACGGTTCAGCTGTATAAGTTATGTCACAATGTCAAGAAGACACAATACGCAGCATTATTCAGTTTGACACGAGGGATTGTGAAAATAAATATACAATAGGATAGCGGATATGGACATAATATCGAACATATGGACATCAACATTCTTCAATGTTAACTGCATCCCCCTTTGGATAGCACAGCACGGATGCTGATTGCATCGCTTGCCGAAAGTCGGAAGAAAAACTTTTTTTTGGGAAAGGGAGATGAACGTATGAAACACTATAATTATCCTGCCCATGAGTATGCAGAAGACAGGTGACCTTAGTTGACACCATACAGCATTTCGGATTATGCTAAGACACACAGAGACGAATCACATGGAAACACTGGTCTCTGAGGGTGATCTAAGTGAAGAATAGTTTGTGGATTTAAAAAAAATAGACGAATAAACAATAAGCCGTAAATCACATACACATGCACACACATGCATACACACATATACATACATATATATAAGCATGCATATGTATATATATAAGCATGTGTGAGTGTGCATGTGTATGTAATTTAGGGCTTATTTGTGTTTGCCTACTTCTTTTAATGCACAAACTATTCTGCTTCACTTAGATCATCCTCAGAGACCACAGTGTTGCTCTGTGACTCGTCTTTGTGTGTCTTAGCATAACCCCAAATGCCATATTATATCAACTAAGGTCACCTGTCTACTTCATGCCTATGGGTATACACATGCATGCATGTATTTATGCATGTATATATGCGGGCATGCACATATGTATGCATTTTGGAATTTTGCTTGCATACACAGAGACGAATCACAGTGCATCACTGCAGTTAAAAAAGGATGGATTAAGCAAACCCATGGACAGGTGGTGCCATTCTCATGAGCATCGGCACTTCTCTAGAAGGCTTCAGTGCATCCCCTCCCCAGTCAACTGATTTCAGCCTAAAGATACCAAAAGGCACCCTGCCCTCACACAAATTTATGGATCAACCTCTGTAGAAAGCCAAGGCATCGGCAACAGCCTGAAACTGGACCAACAGTCATGGGCACAGAAGTATAACCTTGGGTTCTTTTACGACACATTCAGCTGGTAGGTCATATAGCATCACCAACTTGCCACTGTGCATTACATGATCCCATCTAAACGCTTTACAACCGACCTTCATAGTCATGGGCTAGGTCTGACATTGTCTGGTGATCAATTCTCTCATTTTTCCCTTGCATCTGATGTTCGTTTTTATCTTAATATATTTTTTATTCCATTCTCTCAAATTGCCCACATTCATCCCATTGGCATTTTGCATGTGTTGGATGTGGTCATTATGCGTGACCACCAGGTACGTAGTGTTATATGTTGTTGGGGGAAATGAGTTATATAATGACTTACAATTGCCACAATGTTGGCTTTGTTCCCCCATAAATAAAACTATCAAAATGGGCCATATGGAGTGTGCCCCAAATCCATTTGGACCAGATCATTTCCTTCATGTATTCTGACCCTCCCCTCACCCCAATAGTACTCCCGATGTGAAATAGTTGGAAGAATTGTGGGTTTTATGATATGAGCACGACTTTTTATTCCTGAGCACTAAAGTACATATCACAAATGCACTCATGGTAAATATACGTAATATCAAATGCACATACAGTATACGCACCTAAGCAATGTGTTTAAACGCAGACACGTATGCTCAAATGTACGTACATTTGCTGTTGCATCTTTTACGCTTACGTACTGATGCATATGTACGTTTGTCCATGCATACATTTGCGCTTACATACTTTGGCGCCAACGTACGTTTGTGCTTAGGTAAAATTACGCTTACGTGCATTTGCACATACGTACATTTTCACTTACATACATTTGTGCACATGACATTTTGTACTTTCGCACTTTTGCGCTCATATACATTTGCGCAAATCAGACTTTTGCGCTTACGTACATTTGCGCATACGTACCTTTGTGAATACGTACATTTGCGCTTACGTACACTTCCACATACCTACATTTTCCAGAGCATTTACGCTCACGTACATTTGTCATGCGTACATTTGTGCTTACGTACAATTGCCGTACATACATCTGCGCTTAAGTACATTTGCATACGCATATTTGCGTATTCATATCCGCCATGCGTACCTAGATACGTGCTAGGCTACTAAACATATATTAATTATGACCTAGCCCACCACCATTTTTGTCCTGAGGTAAATTAATTCTTGATGCAATTATAACACATGTATAGACACAACTATACATACATGAACCTGAAGCAATTATGTCCCAAAATGTAGTTACAATTTGAAAATAAAAGCATCAAATTAATTCAAACCACATTAGAAAACAACGAAATATATCTGACAAAATCAGCTACTTTGCACTTATGTATCAAAACATATTTAGATAGGTCTCGATATACATGTCTTATAATTACTGTACTTTGAAGCCTAAATAGCAACCTCGGTACCACATTCATAAACACTGCATCATACAAATAAATTTCAAGAAATCAGAAGTTACCAGTAACTACAGATGTACCACCTTTTCAAGGTATCATTCAGACATAATAATTTTAGTCTTTAAAAAAACAGGTCAGGCTAGGTTATGTTGGTGTTTTTAACTTTACAATTGTTCTGGTGGTGGTGGTGGATTGGAGTTTAGGGGCGTTTCGACATCTAGGGTCATTTTTATCTATCATTTTTTTAAAATCTATCTAGGGTTTAGGGTCAATTATCCAGTCTTATAAGCAATGTGTGATTTAACATTGCACATTTGTTTCGTTTCCTTGCAAGTCATCATGACTTGGCAGTAGGTACATACCTAGAAGAGAGGGGTTCTGAACACTTGAGGCATTATGTAACAAATAGCTCTACTGCCACTTCTGTACAGCTGAACCAGTAATTGTACTGTGTGTACTGAACACAACAATGAATAATCTATCCATATTCAAACAGTTCCTTTCAATGAAAATCATCTAGACACTTGCAAAGAGAAACTTTAAAAGGGATCATCATGTTTGTAGTGGTGTGCCATATTCTGGACACCAAAATGCTGTTGTGCAAGATTACTTCCTTATGGTTTCCTCAAGCAATGCTCCTGGAAGATTAGGTGCAGTGCAGCACTCTCTACCAGCATATCTGAAGTGCTGGAGCTCATCCTTGTAGAATGGCTGGAGCCATTTTTCCATACGAATGATGCTCAGTTTGGCTTCAAAGCCGGACACTCCACCACCCAGGCTACATATGTTCTGAAGGAAACTATTCACCACTATGCCAGGCAGGGTAGCCCAGTCTATGCCTGCTTCTTAGATGCCAGCAAGGCATTTGACAGTTTGTCATGCAAACCTTTTTCAAATACTAGCTGACAGGTGTCCCGACAGCATACCTCAGACTTCTAATTACATGGTATCGGTCCCAACAGATGGGAGTGAGGTGGGCTGACAGTAGATCAGAATCATTTTCTATTAAGAATGGTGTCAGACAAGGGGGAAATACCTGACCTCTGCTGTTTAATGTGTGCATAGATAAGCTTTTATATGATTTGCAGAAGACTCATGTGGGTTGTCATGTTGGACTGCATGCTGTAAATGTTCTGGCATATGCTGATGACATTGTTCTGCTGGCCCCCACTAGGGCAGGACTTCAGGTGCTAGTTAGGTCATGTGAGACCTTTGTGGCCTCAATGGATGTGAAACTTAATGTTGAAAAGACTGTCTGTATGGTGTTTTTCCCTCAAAGACCATACTCATCATCACATCTGATGTGTTGCCAAGGGCCACAAGTACTCCTCTGTGGAAAACTGCTTACATGGGTCCAGAAGTTCAGATATCTGGGGCACAAAATTGAATGCAACATGAGTGATTGTGCAGATATAAAGACATAAAGACATAAAAGATTAGTGCAACTATGAGCCACAAGGGCCATTCTTGGTTGCACTCTGTACACTGAACCAGTTGCACACAAAATCTGTCAATCAGCCCTCCCTGTAATACTGAAAAGCAAGCCCTGTATTCCTATAATGATTGTCTGCTGTTTTTAAAGATGTTCAATGTGCTGCTACTGACAATGTTTTCTGGCAGCTGGTTCCAATGTTCTACTACCCTGTTGGTGAAGAAAGTCTGCCTTAACCTTGTTCTGCTGTGGTTAACTTTAATTTTGAATTGATGACCTCTAATTGCATCATTTCTGTTCAATTCAAACACTTCCCCAAGATATCCCCTCTCCAGACCATGGACAAATTTAAAGACCTCGATTAGATCTCCTCTCAGCCTTCTATATCTAAGTGAAAACATATTCAATTTCTTTAATCTTTCATCATATACCAGGTTGCTTATACCATTAACCATTTTTGTAGCACTCTTTTATACTCTCTCTAAAAGCCAACAATCTTTTCATGGCTAGGAGACCAAGCTTGGATACAGTATTCCAAATGTGGCCTGACATATGCACAGTAAAGCTTCCTGAAGACTTCCTCACTCCTGTATGATACATTCCTATTTATTGCCCTGAGCATTCTCAGTGCTTTCTTCCTGGCTTCCTTGATCTGTTCTGATGCCCAAATTTTGTGTTTAGACTAATACCTAAATCCTTCTTTGCAAAGATATGCAGAGGACCAGACATGCATTGTATTACCAGGTAAACATGCTCTGTGCTGCTAGTATGTGCAGACAAGCTCATGCTAGTTAGGCTGTTTAAGATATACTGTCCCCTCTATGGGTGTGAATTGTGGAACACTGTGGATGTGAAACGAGTTTCGGCTAAGTCTGTATAGCCCATCACTCCTGCTTGAAAAGGCTAGTCAAGGTTCCTAGGTATTCTCGCAATCATGAAGTGTGTTGAAAGCAGGGTGGGAATTAAGGCTCTTCTTTAGCGATTTCATCCCTTAAAACATTTTTTGCACTCCATGTTCATACTGGATAGAATGGATTCCCCATGTACTCTGACAAAAACATGCAGAAGGAAGAAAAATTCCACTAAAAAGGAATACAAGATTAAAGAAAACATCCACCAAACATGTTATTCTACTTATGATTACCAAATAAACTAGCCACTTTTTGTACCATCAAACACACAGATAACATCCAAACACACACCACATCAAACCACAATCAACAGAAGTGCCAACAACATGTCGAACCTTGCACATGCTCACTGAACAGTGCCCTCCAGACTACAAATTTGGTGATGTGTCTCCAGAAACCTGCATCTGAACCACCTTGTAGTGGGAAAAATTGTTGACTCATCCTTTGCTTTGCATTCAGCTATCACATCCAACTGGCATGTGCTGTACTGGTGCAGTAGCGGTATTGGGTCTGTATCAAATAGGCTGCATATGTAGGTAGGTGTGTGCTCTGAGCTGAGGGTGGAGTGTGAATTATTTGTTTGTTTTTCATTTAGCTAGCCTTGCACTGGACCAACAGTGAAAGGAAAGCACATTGCTCCTGTGAGTTATAAGAGGTGAAGCTGAGCTGATCATCACAACTCCCTGTCTTGTGGTGCCATCCATCATCCACTTCTTTGTTTCTGCATGCTGATGTGACCAAAAATGACAATGTACATTACTTATTACATAGGTAAGTCTACTGACTAGGTACATATTATTTTCCTTCGGTTACTGGTAAATAGATTCCATGCATCAAAAAATATTATGTCCATGAAAACATAGTTGAAAATGTACTGAGGAAATCTGTTTGCACGCTGACTCCAAACCTGAAAAGTAGGTTTCCCATTGGGAAACCTACTTGGGAAACCTAACTGGGAAATTGGGAAACCTAACTGGGAAATTCCAAATCTGGTTGAGTTTGGATTTTGGAATGCTCCCATGCCACATGCTGGTGGCAAGTAGACATCTTTTATTTGTGCATAGCCTCATGGGCAGCAGCAATGCCATTATAAAAGCACTATGTAAGAGTGAGATAGCTTGGTTGGGTATTATTGCACAAAATCATGTTCAAATTAGGTATGAATATGAACTTGCATCTATGGATTTATTGGTGGCCAGTAAAGCTGACATCAAACACACATTTAGGTCACAGCTGGAATAAATTGTACTGGAAAGAGCTGATCAGGCTTATGTGCATGACCCAGGGTTGAAGTGAGCAGATGTGGCACAGTGGTTGCTGTCTCAGTTTGGTTGTGTTGCTGGTCTGTATGCATGAAGGCATTGTGTGTTGTATGGTAGCCCAGATATGTACTGAGAAAGGTGCAAAACACAGGTCATTATTATTATTATTATTGCTAGCGCATACACAAAGAATAGGTAGAGCTGTGATCAGGCCTTAATATTTGGATTGTAAACAGGTCCAACAAAGAATAGGTAGAGCTGTGTGATCAGGCCGTAATATTTGGATTGTAAACAGGTTCATTGTTCATTTATGAATATCACCTTATTTTTCTTATTTATGCGCTGAACATCATGTGGGAGATATTCAAAGGTATTTGCCTCAAATAAGGTGTCCATTAAACAGAACATGTTCAGATATCTACCTTTTCCCTAACCAATGTAAGCAGGTAGGTGGGCATCTATATCTTTTTGGCCTTGTGAAATACCAGCAGAAATACATCCTCACCGAACTCTGGGGAAATGTTTGAATTTAACAGAAATGATGCAATTAGAGGTCATAAATTCAAAATTAAAATTAACCACAGCAGTACAAGGTTAAGGCAAACTTTCTTCACCAACAGGGTAGTGGAACACTGGAACCAGCTGCCAGAAAACATCGTCAGTAGCAGAACATTGAACATCTTTAAAAACAGCATAGACAATCATTATAAGAATAGAGGGCTTGCTTTTCAGTATTACAGGGAGGGCTGATTGGCAGATTTGGTGGGCAACTGGTTCAGTGTACAGAGTGCAACCAAGAAGGGCCCTTGTGGCTCAGAGTTGCACTGATCTTTTATGTCTTTTATGTCTTTTATGTCTTTTATGTCTGTGGCAGAACCTCATGAAAGGGCTGAGCACCATCCCTGCAAGAACTTGATCATGATGCAACTGCATGAGCGCTTCCACGTGTCCAATTACCAACGGCTTTTCCTTTTGCAAAAAGTCGTCAGGAATTGTGGTGATTTCTTAGCTCACAACAATTGGCAACAATTTTGAAGCCGTTTGTTATTGTTTATGTGCTGCCGTCTGCCGGCACGCATGTAAGCTCTTGTGCCGCTGAGCGTTTACGGTGTCATCTAGCGGTCGAATTCAGAACTATTTTTGGAACTTATGAAACCGGGTACTTATGACTTTGGGTACTTGTGAATTCACCCTGTCTGGAGTATTTTGGAAGTTATCTGGCAACTTTTGGAACTTATGAAACCAAATCTGGCATATTTTGGAACTTATGACTCTTGGTACTTGTGACACTTGGTACTTATGAAGGTTCACTCGAATTCACGGGCCCTGAGCGCGTCCAACATTAAAAATACGGCAACAACCGACAACATCCGGAACACAGCGAAATCGGTTATAGGAACGCCAAATGTTGAAGATGCCCACAAACATTTGTTTCTCCAAGGTAGATTTATTTTTAACATTTACATTTAATTTTTGAGGAGGGAAATTCAAAAGAAGGCTCTTAGTATCATATCCATATTTCCGATAATTTCTTTTCTCTTAAACAGCAGAAAATGATGATCATTTTCGTGATGAAAATTAGTAACCATTTTTACTCCACCATCATTTTTCAGACGCCTGAGGGCGGACACTTTTTGGCCCCCAAAAAATCAATTTTTATCTTCGTCAAATTTGTAAGTTTTTTCTAATTTTTGTTTTCTAATGGGTAAACCAGACCGCGAACCGTTGTTCGAAGTCAACTTACTCCCATAAAACATGCTTACTTTAGCTAGAATATTTGATTTGAACTCTAAAAGCAAATATGCAAAATGCATAAGTAGTCAAAAACAGACAATAATGAAAAATTACTCTCGTAGGTTTTATTCCATCCCAAAAGATAAGCAAACGCTGAAAGTTTAATTAAAATTTCTGCGTCCGTTAAACCGTAACGACTGGTTGAACTTTTTTTGGAGATGACCTCACTTCACTTAGATTAACACGCGCCCTGGAGGGCCTCTGAAAATAACGCGCACTGGAGGGGGGGGATTCCACCCCTCTCCCTACGATCTCAGCTCCTATGAAGGCTAGAGCAACGAAATTCGCAGGGTGGATGGGCACGATAGTGAACTCTATTGTGTGCGAAGGTCATGACCTTAGGTCAATATCTTCAAGGTCAAATGAGGTCAATTTTTTTTTTAAATCCGGTTTTGCGTGGCTTGGATTTTCGTTGTTGTGGATCGCTGTGAATGTGTTTAAATGCTCCAAAATTGGCAATAATGATATTTTGGACGTTACTAATGATGCAATACAGATGTCAGATCCGCCATTTGACCTCAGGTCACCTATATAGGAGCACTTTATTAGGTCATTACCTGCTCAAGTTACCGGAACCGGGCTCCCAACTCGACTGATCTGTTGGGCGGCTCGGCACAATCGACTTCGCAAAGAAAGAAGTGAAATACATGAATAAAGTATGGAAACGCTGAGGCACACAATGACAAACAGTAGGTTTCGCGATGTGTAGGGAGTACCATGTAAAGTGACATCAATCGCATGACAGTCGTTTGCATTTATAACACATTCCAGTTCACCAAGTTTGATTCCATTAGCCTGTCATGAACTTGACCTGACTTGACCTCGGCGACCTAACATGACCTTTAAATTATATAGCATACAAATATGCATCAAACAAGTCGCTAGTGTTGTCAAGTACACTTCCCTTTTGCCAATAGACTGGAAGCGCATCAGCGCCGATTTTTGTGGTCTGGCGCTGCGAATTGTTTTTACTTTAACGGCCCCTAATATTAAAACTTTTCGACCGATTTTCATTTTTCTTGCTTTAAACAATGCGCCTGTCATGCTTAAGTAGGTACGCAAAAATGTGTCGTACATCGGCCGATACAATATAGAGTTATGTACGAAAAATCGGAAGGGTTGGCGGATTTTGCCATCCACGTCCTGGAGGGCCTCTGAAAATAACGCGCACTGGGGGGTGTGGGCGGATACTGCCCCCCTACGATCTCAGCTCCTATGAAGGCTGGAGCAAAGAAATTCACAGGGTGGATGGGCACGATAGTGAACTCTATTGTGTGCAAAGTTCATGACCTTCGGTCAATATCTTCAAGGTCAAATTAGGTAAAAAAGAGCAAAATTTTCTGGTTTTGCGTGGCTTGGCTTGTCATTGTTATGGATCGCTGTGGTTGTGTTTAAATGCTCCAAAATTGGCATTAATGATGTTTTGAACATTACTAATGATGCAATACACATGTCAGATACGCCATTTGGCCTCAGGTCACCTATATAGGAGCATTTTATTTGGTCATTACCTGCTCAGGTTACCGGAACCGGGCTCCCATCCCGACTGCTCCGTAGGGCGGCTCGGCACAATCGCCTTCGCAAATAAAGGAGTGAAATACATGAATAAAGTATGGAAATGCTTAGGCACACAATGACAAACTGTAGATTACGGGATGCATAGGGAGTAACATGTAAAATGACATCAATCGCATGACAGTCATTTGCATTTATGACACATTCCAGTTGACGAAGTTTCGTTCCATTAGCCTATCATGAACTTGACCTGACTTGACCTCGGCGACCTAACATGACTTTTACATTATATAGCATAACAATATGCATCAAACAAGTCGCTAGTGTTGTCAAGAACACTTCCCTATTGCCAATATACGGGAAGCGCATCAGCGGCGACTTTTGTGGTCTGGCGTTGCGAATTGTTTTTAATTTAACGGCCCCTAACTTGAAAACCTCTCGGCCGATTTCCACTTTTCTTGCTTTAAACAATGCGCCGGTCATTTCTAAGCAGGTACACGAAATATGTGGCGTATATCGGCCGGTACAATATGGAGTTATGTACGAAAAATCGGGAGGATTGGCGGATTTCGCCATACCCCCTCTAAGGCGTGTGTTAAGCTGTTATGAACTTGACCTGACTTGACCTCGGTGACTTAACATGTCTCTGGAACAATGTAGTATGACAATGCACATCAAACAAGTCACTAGTTTTGCCAAGAACACTTCCTTTTTGCGGGAAATTCGCAAGCGCATACGGGAAGCGCATCAGCGACGATATTTGTGATCTGGCGCTGATAAAAAATTTTGAATTTCGCGACCCCTAACTCGAAAATTTTCCTTCGATTCTCATTTTTCTTACTTCAAACAACGCGCCGGTCATTTATTCGCAGGTACACAAACAATGGCGCATATCGGCCGGCAATATCCGGAGTTGTGGGCGGATTTCGCCCCCCCCCCCCACCTCCAGGGCGCGTGTTAAGTTAAGTTAAGTGTTAAGATTGAGTTAAGTGTTAAGAGAGTTAAGAAGGGCGACGAAAAATATGGCATGAAAAAGCACGTCTTTCGGCGCACAAAGCGAACCGAAAGATTTAGGTTTGCGTGATCAAAATCTCCAAATTTATCGCTTCATCAAGCGTATCTTTGGCTCCTAAGTGGGCGCGATCACTTGGTTGCGTCTGTGTTTCTATGCAAACCCTATTAGGTTTATGCTAAACCATTGCAGGTGGATTGGAACCGGACGGGAGCAGATTCGATAAAATGCTGCAAAATTGGATAAAATGTTGCAAAAGTGGATAAAATGCTGCAAGATTAGATAAAATGTTGCAGAAGTGGATAAAATGCTCCAAAATTGGATAAAATGTTGCAAAAGTGGATAAAATGCTGCAAAATTGGATGAACTGTTGCAAAAGTGGATAAAATGTTGCAAATGTGGATAAAATGTTGCAATAGTGGATACGATGTTGCAAAAGTGGATAAAATGTTGCAAAATCGGATGCATTGTTGAAAATTGAATAACATGTTTCAAAATTCGATAAGATGTTGCAAAATTCGGTAAAATGCTTCAGTTTAACATTTGAGTTAAAATGTCCTTAATGATCATTATAGCTGTCGATCTTCTGCAAGAGCACTCCACATGAAAGGTGCTATCTCTTGTCCCACAAGCGCCGTTCCTTCATTAATTACTCTGTTACCACATTTAGATACCACAAATTACTGCCAGAACATAGTAGCTTTCTAAATAGTACAAACTAGCATGTCTTGGCACGCAACGGGACAAATACTGTTCCAAATTGCATTGGAAACAGCGTAATAGACCGGGCGTGCCACATCACCCGTCAAACCAGTGACGAGGTGACCACTGACCGTGCCATAGACACACAGACGCTGCCCCGGCAGCTGGGCGTACCACAGTCAAACCAGTGACGAGGTGACCACTGACCGTGCCATGGACACACAGACAATGCCCCGGCTGCTGGGCGTACCACAGTCAAACCAGTGACGAGGTGACCACTGACCGTGCCATGGACACACAGACGCTGCCCCGGCAGCTGGGCGTACCACCGCCAAACCAGTGACGAGGTGACCACTGACCGTGCCATGGACACACAGACGCTGCCCCGGCAGCTGGGCGTACCACCGCCAAACCCGGCGGCGGTGACGAGGTGACCACTGACCGTGCCATAGACACACAGACGGTGCCCCGGCAGCTGGGCGTACCACCGCCAAACTCGGCGGCGGTGACAAGGTGCTGTGGTTGACACATAGACGCTTCTTCAGCAGCTGGACGTGCTGTACCAGCTGCAGCGGTACGGCGGCAGCGGCCGGCAACTTCGAACATATTCATCTACTATGTCAACACTGCCACTTGATGCTTCCCAATTGATGCTAACGTTGCCATCAGAAGATGACTTCGCTGCACAAAGGTAGCATTGGACGGAAACGACGCAAAACACTCGCGTTCTGTCCACCGAACGCGACAGCATGGCCGGTGCAAGCTGGGACTGAATCCGACGTGCTACGCTGCACTGCAAGCAGTCGGAATTTCCAGGTGCGGTGCTGTGGACACCATCGGCACCAGCGGCCTATTCGGCCCGGCTGGGCCTGTATATAACGGACGGACAGCGCAGCCGGGTCAACACTCACCATGAAGTGGTTCGGTGGTCTCCTCCTGGCGTTGCTGGTCGTCTCGCTGTTCTCGGCGAGCATCGCTGCACGTGAGTTGTCGCCCGTGCCGTGCGCGGGTTGCCGTGACACGAGCGAGATCGTGACACGAGCGGTGTCACGTGACACGTGATCGACACGAGCGGATTCGGGCCGTGACCGTATCCGTACTGGACAGGCGTGTCAATGGGTTGTGCAATCCGTGTCTGAACAAATGCAATTTACCAAGACCCTGATCGGTTGCAGTGACAAAGATGAACTAGCCCATCGAGAACAAGCAACGATTAGCTAAAAATAACAGCAAGAAAATCAGCTTGTCGTATGCAAAATGTCCAAAGCAAGTTGTATTCTGAGCGCCATATTCCACAGAAGCATGCAACTTCATGTTAGATCGCGTGCGCAGTCCTCTTGCCTACACAATAGGAGAGACACAATCCAACTCCTACTGCGCATGACGGTCCAGTGTAGCGATATTTGACGTCCTCTTGCCTACACAATAGGAGAGACACAATCCAACTCCTATTGCGCATGACGGTCCAGTGTAGCGATATTTGACGTCCTCTTGCCTACACAATAGGAGAGACACAATCCAACTCCTATTGCGCATGACGGTCCAGTGTAGCGATATTTGACGTCCTCTCGCCTACACAATAGGAGAGACACAATCCAACTCCTATTGCGCATGACGGTCCAGTGTAGCGATATTTGACGTCCTCTCGCCTACACAATAGGAGAGACACAATCCAACTCCTATTGCGCATGACGGTGCAGTGTAGCAATATTTGACGTCCTCTCGCCTACACAATAGGAGAGACGCAATCCAACTCCTATTGCGCATGACGGTCCAGTGTAGCGATATTTGACTGTCATGAACCTGTGGCAAGGACTGACAGAGGTGAAAGCAATGTCGAGGCTGTCACCGACGAACCCGTAAGCTGCCTCACATGTTTTGCTTGAATGGTTGACAAAATTCCCAGCTGAGAAGCCAAGGCGAATTTCTGATGGTACACACACCTTTGACGTCTGACAAATCATCCGATTTTAAAGGTGTTTATATTTTCTCCCCGGAAGCTGCTGTCGTCTTCTGATTGACAACGTTAGAACCTTGCTTCAAACTCAATGTTAGGCACTCCGATCATGCTGGAACTGGAGAACAGAACACAATGTGGTCAAAAGTTCGGTATTCCGGCAAAATTGAGTAGTATACACCGTACTATAGAAGACTAAGAGGACACAAACTTACTTGGACAGCAAGATTGTACTTGTTGTTCAATTGATGAACATACCTCTATTTCCCGAAAAACTTTCAGCGATAAAAACTAGGTTTTCCAAAATATTGAACAAAGTAGTTAGGTTCACCTTTTTCGGGAATTGGTTCCTCTTGGAATACCATTACTTCCCTGTGAAATGTGTGTCACCTGGCTAAGGTCCAATATCTCGTAATACTGTCCAAAAGGGAATACTGTGACTGAAGCACAACCGCACCTTGGTAAATACCAAACTGTGCCATATTTGAGCACCTCACTGATAACCAACAAACACCAAACTGTGCCATATTTGAGCACCTCACTGATAACCAACAAACACCAAACTGTGCCGTATCTGAACACCCCACTGAAAAATAGCAAATACCTAACTGTGCCATATGTGAACACCTGATAACTATATCCTCTTGGTGTTCGTCCTGAAAAACTAATTGGTCACTTTAGCTTAGCTAGGCAAGTCAATTCCGGTCAGGGCATTCCGAGGTCATAGAAATCTGCGCTGCAGCCATCAGGTGTGTGTGTGTGCGTGGGTGTGTGGGTGTGATAAGGGTTTTAGGGCGCGTCGACCACGGTAGGTCATTTAGCGGCCATTTTAGGTCCGAGCCGCACGGGAGTTGCATCACAACGAAGTTTGCTTTGGGTCACCCTGCCACAGCTATAGCAATGTCCACACCTGGTGAGAACCTCCAAAGGCCGCGGCGACATCCGGCGGCTATTTCCAGCTCCGAGTAGCTTCGGTGGAAGACAGCAGATGTGTCCCTCACATATCGAGAGCACACCACTGACTAACAATCAATGGTTCGTCCTCAGCCCAGCCGGGCGGCACATATCGAGAACACACCACTGACTAACAATCAATGGTTCGTCCTCAGCCCAGCCGGGCGGCGGCGGCGGCGGCGGCGGAGGCGGGTATGGAGGCGGCGGAGGCGGAGGCGGCGGGGGCGGCGCTGGAGGCGGCGGAGGCGGAGGCGGCGGGGGCGGCAGAAGATAAGCTGCCGCTGTGATGATGAGCGTCACGAAGTCCTAGTTCGCGAGCGTCACAAACGCCGAGCGTCTCAACCACCGCTTCTGGCTACCGACGTCACGAACCAAGGCAACGGAAATCGGTCGTCAGCAGTTCGTGCACCGAATAAATACAATGCATTGATGCGCAAAGGCCTTTCGGAATCATCGGCAGCTGAGAAACGTCTCCAGCGTTGGGGACGCTGCAGTCAACCCGGTGGCGATTGGTATATAGCGGGATCGCTTCGCAAATAGATCGGCTCAAAAAAAGACGTATATTCGGGCCCTCCACAAATAACCCCGGGCCTACTTTCCATTTGTAAAAAAAAAATACCTAAAAAAAGGGGGGAAAAAACAAAAAAAAAAAAAAATAAAAATTCCCAAAACAAAAAAAAAAAAAAAAGCAAAAGGGGGTATAATAAGACGTCGCCAGGTACGATGAAAACAGCGAGTGTGAAGGTTTCAAGTATGATAAAAAGTCAGGAAGTGGATCAGGTCAATTTGTTCGGTCCCGTGCACAAATGCTGCATAAGGCGGGAACAAGACGTGGGAACTGGCAGTTCCCTCCCTTCGTGTGACAGTTCATTGTACGGGGCTGGACCTCTGGAACAAAGATGGCGCCTGCCCATCTCTGTACGCGACCTGGGGGGACGTACAGGTCCCAGTCCTGACGGGTGTGGCGGTCACGGTGCTCGGTGACTGTTGAGATAGTATAAGGAAGCTTACGTTCATATTGATATTGACATTGACATGTATATTGATGATTGTCATGTGACCTAAGAATGCCCATGACGAGCATGGCAACTGACCCGACTGGATCTTGAACCGGGTAACTGCGTAGTGGCATTGGCAGCACTTTATATATTGAATTCAAATTATGTCGTTCAACAGAAATGGTTCGGTCAGATGGTGGGCTCATGGTATACGTAACGACATCTGCTTGGCAAGGACTGATCCCAGAATATGTTCAATAAAGTCATTTGGATTAATATTGAGCTGAGGGGCGCATGGACTGCGTCGGTCATGCATCAAGACATTTGGATTTAAAGTGCCAAAACACAAAATTACAACGGAGACTAATATCAAGGTTTTTCATCGTCCAGTGATGTGTACGTCCAGGCTGAAATTTAAGAACCAGAATATAATTAAAAAAATTACATAATGGATTAATTTTGGATGATTGCAGGATGTATATTTTGAAGCACGCAGTCAAATGGGCACAGGAATGTCGATTTTGTGCGATATATTCCATGGACGTCATTGTTAGGCTATATAATCATTGGGAGATGTGAAGTGTCGCACTGAAGGGGAGCACTGAAGCACCGGCCCCTGGAGATGCTACCGGCCCCTGGAGATGCTACCGGCCCCTGGAGATGCTACCGGCCCTGGAGATGCTACCGGCCCCTGGAGATGCTACCGGCCCCTGGAGATGCTACCGGCCCCTGGAGAAGCTACCGGCCCCTGGAGATGCTACCGGCCCCTGGAGATGCTACCGGCCCCTGGAGATGCTACCGGCCCCTGGAGATGCTACCGGCCCCTGGAGATGCTACCGGCCCCTGGAGATGCTACCGGCCCCTGGAGATGCTACCGGCCCCTGGAGATGCTACCGGCCCCTGGAGATGCTACCGGCCCCTGGAGATGCTACCGGCCCCTGGAGATGCTACCGGCCCTGGAGATGCTACCGGCCCCTGGAGATGCTACCGGCCCCTGGAGATGCTACCGGCCCCTGGAGATGCTACCGGCCCCTGGAGATGCTACCGGCCCCTGGAGATGCTACCGGCCCCTGGAGATGCTACCGGCCCCTGGAGATGCTACCGGCCCCTGGAGATGCTACCGGCCCCTGGAGATGCTACCGGCCCCTGGAGATGCTACCGGCCCCTGGAGATGCTACCGGCCCCTGGAGATGCTACCGGCCCCTGGAGATGCTACCGGCCCCTGGAGATGCTACCGGCCCCTGGAGATGCTACCGGCCCCTGGAGATGCTACCGGCCCCTGGAGATGCTACCGGCCCCCAGCTATCGCGCCGATGTTCGGCAAAAATATCACCCGACTTCGAAAAAATCTTGGCGTCCATAGGAATCGCACCGGAGCCCATCAAAATCACAATCACGCTGACTGTTTAAAGAGGCACTGCCCAGTCCACGTACATCATGCTGGGCGCCAAAACGTCACACCGGGCGCCCAGAAAATGACGCTGCGCCACAAAAGGACAGGCTGAACCCCCAGAGTCACGCTGGGTCCCGAACGGCTGGGCCGGAGCCCCTGCCAAACGCGCTGGTGCCCTCAAAAGTCGGACCGGGCCCCGGAAAATCACGCTGGGAACAAGACATCTTAAATCGTGCTCCTAAGATCATGGCACGACTTCTTTAAGCCATGGCCTTGCTCCTAACAAATCACGATAGGGCCGGCAAAAAGACCAGCTGGGCATCTGGAAATCACGCTGGGGCCTCAAATGTTCGCCCCTGGCTATAGGTATCGAAAGCATGGGGCCAAAGCCAAGTGGTGTGCAGAACTTTATAAATTCATATTTGGTGATGAGAATGTGAAACGGGGAATTCTGACTTAAACATGCAAACGTAGATATGTTTTAATAGTGTAAAGTATAAAAATATAATGAAAAGAAGTAACTTCGTTTACTACTTTCTCAAAAAACCATTGTTTAAGACATTTACAAATTATCCCGTCCCATCTCGGGGAGGGGGTCTTCAGCTGCCCCCTCCCTCAGGTTTTTTCGCGGATAGTGAACGAACGGCGCGGGGTAACCCACCGAAATTTGGCATACCTTTTCCCACATCAATTTGGCATGTCATGTCACAATTTTGGAGTCAGGTTGTCTAGGTTCAAGGAGTTAGTCAAGGTCAAGCGATGTCACCTCCAAATATGTTCAACCAGTCGTCACGCTTTAACGGATACAGATATTTTAATGAAACTTTCAGCGCTTGCTTATCTTTAGGGATGCAACAAAACGTGTCCGAGGAATTTTGCATTTTTTTCGTTTTTGACAACATATATATCTTGCATATTTGCCTATTGCAGTTCAATTCGAAGATTCTGGCTCAAGTAAGGATTTTTATTAGGGTAAGTTGACTTCCAACAACGTTTCTTCCAAGAGCCAAAACATAATGTATTTCGGGAAAAGTCGTGAAAATCTAGCATCCCTAGTGACGTCACTTTTGTGGAAATTGATTTGGGGTGGATCCGGACCCTACACGTCGAACGCTTTCTGATGACACCTCTTTTGTTTTCGTGCGACGCTTAGTTTGAATGTTAGAGGGGGGTTACAATCCGCCCCCCCCCGAGACGGGTGTGAGGATTTTACCGGAAAGACGGCGCGGGTTATTCGGCGCCAATACAGTTGTGACGCGCCTGCGCCATTCGTGAAATTATTAACAGCCACCAACGGGAATCGGGTGTTCGTCTTTAATTCTTCGTCGTGTAATCGTGAGTAGCAAGGGAATATAAGGTGCATTGTAGTCTTGTCATGATTAGAAAAGCACCTTGGTAGAGGATTTCAAACATGCAAAACATCGTCTTGCACTTATAACCATTTCTAGCGATAGCAGGTCATGTGTGTGCTGTTTGGCAGAGTTCAAGCTTACAATTCTGCCCTAGCCTATGTCAATACCGACTGCAGCATTTAAGGCACAATTTCATATATCAGAGAAAAAAGTATTATATCCAAGTTGAAGTCAGATCATCTGGACATATTTTTCTTCAATTACGTGTATATAAGATATAAATCAAACCGAGGTTTTGTTGCATTGTTTAACATGCGCCCTGGATGGAGGGGATGGGGTGAGGGGGGCGAAGTTCGCCCACCCCTCGTTTTTCGTAGATAACTCCTCATTTTACGCACCGATATAGGCAATTGTATGTGTGCCTGCTTAGAACTGTCCGGCCGTTGTTTAAAGTAAGGACAACGAAAATCGACAGAAAATGTTTCGAGTTATGGGTCGTTAAAGTCAAACAATCTTTTCAGTGCCAGACCACACACATCGGCGCTGATGCGCTTCTCGTATATTAGCAAAAGGGAAGTGTTCTTGACAACACTAGCGACTTGTTTGATGCATATTGTTATGCTATATAATTGAAGTCATGTTAGGTCGTCGAAGTGAAATCAGGTCAAGTTTATGACAGGCTAATGAAACAAAAATTCGCCATGGAACGGATTTCTCCATCCCTCTCCCGGGCGAATGTTAACCTGTCATGAACTTGACCTGACTTGACCTCGATGACTTGACATGACTTTGAAACAATGTAGCATGACACTGTACATCGAACAAGTCGCCAGTTTTGCCAAGAACACTTCCTTTTTGCTAATATACGGGAAGCACATCAGCGGCGATATTTGTGGTCTGGCGCTGAGAAAATATTTTGAGTTTAGCCACCCCTAACTCGAAATATTTTCGATCGATTTTCATTTGTCTTACTTTAAGCAACGCGCCGGTCATTTATTGGCAGGTACGCAAACAATGGCGTAGATCGGCCGGTAAAATCTAGAGTTATCTACGAAAAACCGAAGGGGTTGGCGGATTTCGCCCCCCCCCCCTCCAGGGCGCGTGTTAACTCGTTGACCCTAGATGACCTGACTTCAAAGTTTGACAGAACATGCCAAATTGATAACATCAAGAAGTTATAGGACCTGCCGACAAGAATTGTGGGTCCCAAGGGCGATATTTAAGGGGTTTGGCGTTAACGCCAAGCCCCTGGGCGCGGTTTTGGCGTTCTCGTGGCAAATGTTTTGGTCCGGTGCAAATTGTTTTTGGTGCCCGCTCCACTAATTTATAACTTATAATTTTTGTTAATTGGTGGTTGTAAATAAGTATAATAAATATATAACAAATATAATTGGACTTCTGGGAGCCAACCACTTCAGGATGGAAGAGGAGTGGTATTTGCCTCTTTGGTATGCCACTGCGGCTGCTCAATGAGTTTTTTTTTCAGCCGATGGCACCCTTCAGTGTAGGAAGCCTCTGATAAGTGTTTTTGTCGGGACCTACTCTGAATTTTGTTCGGTGCTCAGATCAACTCGAACCCTATGTGATTTTGTGGAGTCGACTTCTATTTCGGTAATATTCCTGCGATATATTTTTGGACCTCGGTACGATTCTTCGGGCTCTCAGTGCCTTCTTTTCCAGTGCCCAAGTTCTTCTTTTCCGGGGCCCGACGTAGTTTTGGGGTCTTTGGCGTCATTTTCGTGGCCGCAGTGTCATTCCGGGTGGGAACATAGACGTCAGACGCAAAAGTAATGCGGAAATCAAAGGGATCACCAGTATAAAAATAAAACAGATAGGTTCCTGGGGTCATTCAAGAACTATGAAACATGCGCCCGCGACAAGCGTGTTCGGATGCTCACTAGTGTGTGCGCGAAGAATGTAGTTACAATTTATGTGATTTTGTCCCCATAAATATGATGCGAAGTGCATTTATGAAGTTAGCCTGCGTTCAGCCGTCAATCTTATTGTCATTTACATTGATATATTGCACATATTGTTACTTTGCGTATTGCGTTCTGGAACTATTTACCACCATTGACGGCCGGACGCCGGTGGGTATGCCGGCGGCCCCCGGCCCGTCCCGACCGCCCGCCATCATTCGTAATATGGTGGGGCGCGGACCATTTCCTGGATGTTAACCCGCCCCGTCTCCCGTCAGATCCTCACACCCCGTCCCGGAGGGGGGGGTTGGTGGATAGAGATCCCTCTAATGTCCAAACAAAGAGTCGCACCAACACGAAATAGATTTTAGCGGAAAGCACTTGACGAGTAGGGCCACCCTCAAAAATTTCCCCACCAGAAAGTGACGATGAATTACATCATGTTTGTGGCTCTGGGGGTTCATTTTGAGGTATATTGGAAAGAGAAAAAAAAATGAATCAGAAATGGAAAGTGAAATAGACCAATACCATACATTTTTTGGCTACCCAAAAACCAAATCATATCTTCTTCTGAAATTTCAAAATTTGTAGTATTCACGTTTTCTCTAATTTTTATTTTCTCATTGGTAGATCGAACCGAAAAATGTTGTTCGAAATCATCTTGCTCCAATAAAAATGCTTACTTTAGCCAGAATCTTCTATTTGAGCAAGCGCAGTACCGTGGGGAGGAGGGTCTTCAACGCCCCCTCAGGTTTTTTACGGATAGCGAAGGCAGCGCGCCGAAATTGCGCATACCTCTTCGCATATCAATTTGGCACGTTATGTCAAGCTTTAGAAGTCACATCCCTTAGGGTCAATGAGTTAATCTAGGTCAGGGAGGTCACCTCCAAATAAGTTCAACCAGTTGTTATGCTTTAACGGATACAAATATTTTAAGGAAACTTTCAGCGTTTGCTTATCTTTAGGAATGCAACAAAACGTACAAGAGGATTCTTTTTCTTCCGTTTTTGACTACTAAACATAGCATATTTGCCTATTAGAGTTGAAATAGAAGATTCTGGCTAAAGTAAGCACTTTTTAAGAGTGCACGTTGTTTTCCAACAATGTTTCTCGGTCAGGTCTACCCATTGGAAATGGAAAATTAAAGAAAACTCCGAAACTGAAAATAAAATTTTAAAAATGAATAATAACCAAAATATTTGTGGGGGAGGCAATAAAATGTATGGCTCTGGTCGATTTTGCTGCCCTTATCTGATTCCAAATAATTTGCTTTTTGCTTTTCAAATATCCCCAAAATGAACTCCCCAGAGCCATAAAAAAAATAATGTAGGTCGTGAAAAGTCGTGAAAACCTAGCCCGCTAATGACGTCTTTTTGGGGAATTTGTTTTGGGGTAGATCCGGGTCGCACTCGTCGAGCGCATTCTGATGACACTTCTTTCGTTTTCGTGCGACGTTTAGTTTTGATTTTAGGGGGGTTATTATCCCCCCCCCCGGAGACGGGGTGTGAGGATCTGACCGGAGTGATGTTGACTACAAAGGGCAAATATACAAAACTAATAAGTAATAGAAAAGTGAAAATGATAAATTCCTCTGGTGCGTTCTGTTGCATCCCTAAAGGTAGGCAAACGCTTAAAGTTCCATTGAAATATTTTTATCCGTCAAAGCGTGACGCCTGGTTGACATTTTTTTAAGGCTACCTCACTTGACCTTGCTTAACTCGTTGACCCTAGATGACCTGACTTCACAATTTTGACACAACATTCCACATTGAAGTAGAAAAAATACACCAAATTTCGGTGCGCCGGCTCTTGCCGTTCTTTCACAGTCCGCGGAAATCGTAGGAGGGGGGAGGGGTCGGCAACGACACCTACCCCGGCACGGCGCGGGTGGGTTAGAACGCCAAAGTTACAGTTACAGGCAGATTTTCAGATTTGAAACGATAGTTAGCGTGGTTGGCGTGAGTTCCACCATCGTTGCAGTTGAGGCCGACAGGTGTTCTTGACATTGTCTGAGAACATTACGCGCATGGTAGTTGAATGGAAAGAATGCATGTACAATCGTTAATTTTTCCTACGCCATTTTGGCTCGGCAGAGCCGATGTTGCTTAGTATTGTCAAAGGGTGGAACTTTACTTTCTGCCATGCCACCGCTCGGTGGCCCTGCCAATCCTCTGGGCAACAACAGTCGGCGCTTGACGTGCATCGAGCCATGACAGAACCTCAATAATGCCAGCTCTATGTGAAAAAGATAAAAAATGACAATGTTAGATATCTATGAAAGTAGTCGAGTGCGCCATCAGAAGACAAGTGATTTCATGTCGGTTTATTTGAGACCATTGAAAATTAATTTGTTAATGTAGAACATCTGATATGCAAATCAAAGGAACAAAATGTGATAATTCGAGACGGAATTCCTGGAGTTTAGTGCAACAATGACATGGTTAGAGATCTACACAAATACTTGAGCATGGCATCAGAAGGTAACTGATTTTATGCCAGTATATTTGAGACCATTGGAAATTAATTCGCTAATGTAGAACATCTGATATGCAGTTTATAGTAAGATAATGAACTAATACGAGACACATCTCCTGGAATTTAGTGCAAAAAGGCAGGGTTAGATATCTATAAAGGTGATTGAGTATGGCATCAGAAGGCAGCTGATTTCATGCTGGTTTATTTGAGACCATTGAGAATTAATTCGGTAATGTAGGACATCTGATATATAACTTAAAGGAATACAATGCAATAATTTGGGACACAAATTCTGGAACTGAGTGCCGAAAGTGACATTGTTAGATACGTATAAAAGTAGTCGAGGATGGCACCAGAAGGCAGTTTATGTCATGCCGGTGTATTTCAGACCATTCGAACTTGATTCGGTAGTGTAGAACATCTCATATAACATTGATAGGAACACAATGCGAGAAGTTGGGACACAAGTTCTGAAACTAAATGCAAAAGTGACAGGGTAAAACCTTCATGGTAGTTATTTAAGGCGATATCAAAATGCACTACATTGGATTTTCGTTCAGCTAAGAACATTGGAAAATGCCAGTGCATCGACAGGTGCATAGCGCGTTTTAATCACATGTTGAGTGACCAATTCCTCCAGTTTCACTTTAAGGGCAAAGTGACCATGGGCGGTCGGCCCATTTAAGGCACTGAGGCAGTTCCTCACCTGAGTAGAGTTTGGAAGTATTTTTCTATGTTGTTTTCATAAAATGTTGCTTTCATCTACTGGAAAATGGCAAACTTGAGCCCTGAGCAAAGCAAGACTTAAAGAAGTCTCCCATGATCTTAGAAGCACGACTTAAGATGTCGTGTTCCCAGCGTGATTTGCCGGGGCCCGGTCCGACTTTTGAGAGCACCAGCGCGTCTGGCAGAGGCTCAGGCCCAGCCGTTCGGGACCCAGCGTGACTCTGGGGGTTCAGCCTGTCCTTTTGTGGCGCAGCGTCATTTTCCGGGCGCCCGGCGAGACGTTTTGGCGCCCAGCATGATGTACGTGGACTGGGCCGTGCCTCTTTAAACAGTCAGCGTGATTGTGATTTTGATGGGCTCCGGTGCGATTCCAATGGACGCCAATATTTGTTGGAAGTCGGGTGATATTTTTCCGAACATCGGCGCGATAACTGGGGGCCCCTAGCCTCTCCAGGGGCCGGTGCTCCAGTGCTCCCCTTGAGTGCGCCACTTCACATGTCCCAATGATTATATAGCCTAACAATGACGTCCATGGAATATATCGTACAAAATCGACATTCCTGTCCCCATTTAACTGCTTGCTTCAAAATATACATCCTGCAATTATCGAAAATTCATCCATTATTTTTATTTTGTATTATATTCTAGTTCTTAAATTTCAGCCTGGACGTACACATCACTGGACGACGAAAAACCTTGAGATTAGTCTCCGTTGTAATTATGTGTTTTGGCACTATAAATCCAAATGTCTTGATGCATGACCGACGCAGTCCATGCGCCCCTAAGCTCAATATTAATCCAAATGACTTTAATGAACATATTCTGAGATCAGTCCTTGCCAAGCAGATGTCGTTACGTACACCATGAGCCCACCATTTGACCGAACCATTTCTGTTGAACGACATAATTTGAATTCAATATATAAAGTGCTGCCAATGCCACTACACAGTTACCCGGCTCAAGATCCAGTCGGGTCAGTTGCCATGCTCGTCATGAGCATTCTTAGGTCACATGACAATCATCAATATACATGTCAATGTCAATATCAATATCAACGTAAGCTTCCTTAAACTATCTCAACAGTCACCGAGCACCGTGACCGCCACACCCGTCAGGACTGGGACCTGTACGTCCCCCCAGGTCGCGTACAGAGATGGGCAGGCGCCATCTTTGTTCCAGAGGTCCAGCCCCGTACAATGAACTGTCACATGAATGGAGGGAACTGCCAGTTCCCACGTCTTGTTGCCGCCTTATGCGGCATTTGTGCACGGGACCGATTAAATTGACCTGATCTGCTTCCTGACTTTTTACCATACTTGAAATCTTCACACACTCTGTTTTCATCGTACCTGGCGACGTCTTATTATACTTGCCGCACCTGCTGACTGTTTCCGTGTCGCTGACATGAGGAATTGGTATATGCTTCTATGTGTGTCTGTGACAGCCCTTTTTTAAGTGACATTTGTTTTACAAATCGACAGTAGGCCACGAGTTAATTGTGGATGGCCCGAATATACGTCTCTGTCTGAGCCGATCTATTTGCGAAGCGATCCCGCTATATGCCAATCGCCACCGGGTTGACTGCAGCGTCCCCAACGCTGGAGACGTTTCTCAGCTGCCGATGATTCCGAAAGGCCTTTGCGCATCAATGCATTGTGTTTATTCGGTGCACGAACTGCTGACGACCGATTTCCGTTGCCTTGGTTCGTGACGTCGGTAGCCAGAAGCGGTGGTTGAGACGCTCGGCGTTTGTGACGCTCGCGAACTAGGACCTCGTGACGCTCATCATCACAGCGGCAGCTTATCTTCTGCCGCCCCCGCCGCCTCCGCCTCCGCCGCCTCCAGCGCCGCCCCCGCCGCCTCCGCCTCCGCCGCCTCCATACCCGCCTCCGCCGCCGCCGCCGCCGCCGCCCGGCTGGGCTGAGGACGAACCATTGATTGTTAGTCCGTGGTGTGTTCTCGATATGTGCCGCCCGGCTGGGCTGAGGACGAACCATTGATTGTTAGTCAGTGGTGTGCTCTCGATATGTGAGGGACACATCTGCTGTCTTCCGCCGAAGCTACTTCGAGCTGGAAATAGCCGCCGGATGTCGCCGCTGCCTTTGGAGGTTCTCACCAGGTGTAGACATTGCTATAGCTGTGGCAGGGTGACCCAAAACAAACTTCGCTGTGATGCAACTCCCGTGTAATGTGCGGCTCGGACCCAAAATGGCCGCTAACTGACCTACCGTGGCCGACGCGCCCTAAAACCCTTATCACACCCACACACCCACGCACACACACACCTGATGGCTGCAGCGCAGATTTCTATGACATCGGAATGCCCTGACCGGAATTGACCTGCCTAGCTAAGCTAAAGTGACCAATTAGTTTTTCAAGGCGAACACCAAGAGGAAATAATTATCAGGTGTTCAAATATGGCACAGTTATGTATTTGCTATTTTTCAGTGAGGTGTTCAGATATGGCACAGTTTGGTGTTTGTTGGTTATCAGTGAGGTGCTCAAATATGGCACAATTTGGTATTTATCAAGGCGCGGTTGTATTTCAGTCACAGTATTCCCTTTTGGACAGTGTTACGAGATATTGGAACTTAGCCAGGTGACACATTTCGCAGGGAAGTAATTGTATTCCAAGAGGAACCAATTCCTGAAAAAGTGAACCTAACTACTTTGTTCAATATTTTGGAAAACCTAGTTTTTATCGCTGAAAGTTTTTCGGGAAATGGAGGTATGTTCATCAATTGTACAACAAGTACAATCTTGCTGTCGAAGTAAGTTTGTGTCCTCTATGTCTTCTATAGTACGGTGTATACTACTTAATTTTGCCGGAATACCGAACTTTTGACCACATTGTGTTCTGTTCTCCAGTTCCAGCTTCACACAGTAGCATGATCGGAGTACCTAACTTTGAGTTTGGAGCAAGGTGCTAACGTTGTCAATCAGAAGACGACAGCAGCTTCAGGGGAGAAAATATAAACACATTTAAAATCGGACGATTTGTCAGACGTCATAAGTGTGTGACGTCACTGATCTGATCAAAAAGTCGCCTTGGCTTTTCAGCTGGGAATGTTGTCAACCACTCAAGCAAAACATGTGAGACAGCTCACGGGTTCGTCGATGACAGCTTCGACATTGCTTTCACCTCTGTCAGCCATTGCCACAGGTTGCATCCCATCATGACAGTAAAATATTGCTACACTGGACCGTCATGCGCAATAGGAGTTGGATTGTGTCTCTCCTATTGTGTAGGCAAGAGGACGTCAAATATCGCTACACTGGACCGTCATGCGCAATAGGAGTTGGATTGTGTCTCTCCTATTGTGTAGGCAAGAGGACGTCAAATATCGCTACACTGGACCGTCATGCGCAATAGGAGTTGGATTGTGTCTCTCCTATTGTGTAGGCAAGAGGACGTCAAATATCGCTACACTGGACCGTCATGCGCAATAGGAGTTGGATTGTGTCTCTCCTATTGTATAGGCGAGAGGACGTCAAATATCGCTACACTGGACCGTCATTGTTAACTACTTTGTTCAATATTTTGGAAAACCTAGTTTTTATCGCTGAAAGTTTTTCGGGAAATAGAGGTATGTTCATCAATTGAACAACAAGTACAATCTTGCTGTCGAAGTAAGTTTGTGTCCTCTTAGTCTTCTATAGTACGGTGTATGCTACTCAATTTTGCCGGAATACCGAACTTTTGACCACATTGTGTTCTGTTCTCCAGTTCCAGCATGATCGGAGTGCCTAACATTGAGTTTGAAGCAAGGTTCTAACGTTGTCAATCAGAAGACGACAGCAGCTTCCGGGGAGAAAATATAAACACCTTTAAAATCGGATGATTTGTCAGACGTCAAAGGTGTGTGTACCATCAGAAATTCGCCTTGGCTTCTCAGCTGGGAATTTTGTCAACCATTCAAGCAAAACATGTGAGGCAGCTTACGGGTTCGTCGGTGACAGCCTCGACATTGCTTTCACCTCTGTCAGTCCTTGCCACAGGTTCATGACAGTCAAATATCGCTACACTGGACCGTCATGCGCAATAGGAGTTGGATTGCGTCTCTCCTATTGTGTAGGCGAGAGGACGTCAAATATTGCTACACTGCACCGTCATGCGCAATAGGAGTTGGATTGTGTCTCTCCTATTGTGTAGGCAAGAGGACGTCAAATATTGCTACACTGGACCGTCATGCGCAATAGGAGTTGGATTGTGTCTCTCCTATTGTGTAGGCGAGAGGACGTCAAATATTGCTACACTGGACCGTCATGCGCAATAGGAGTTGGATTGTGTCTCTCCTATTGTGTAGGCGAGAGGACTGCGCACGCGATCTAACATGAAGTTGCATGCTTCTGTGGAATATGGCGCTCAGAATACAACTTGCTTTGGACATTTTGCATACGACAAGCTGATTTTCTTGCTGTTATTTTTAGCTAATCGTTGCTTGTTCTCGATGGGCTAGTTCATCTTTGTCACTGCAACCGATCAGGGTTTTGGTAATTTGCATTTGTTCAGACACGGATTGCACAGCCCATTGACACGCCTGTCCAGTACGGATACGGTCACGGCCCGAATCCGCTCGTGTCAACCACGTGTCACGTGACACCGCTCGTGTCACGATTCCGATCGTGTCAACCCGCGCACGGCACGGGCGACAACTCACGTGCAGCGATGCTCGCCGAGAACAGCGAGACGACCAGCAATGCCAGGAGGAGGCCACCGAACCACTTCATGGTGAGTGTTGATCCGGCTGCGCCGTCCGTGCGTTATATACAGGCCCAGTCGGGCCGAATAGGCCGCTGGTGCTATGTCGTCCACCGCACCGCACCTGGAAATTCCGACTGCTTGCAGTGCAGCGTAGCACGTCGGATTCAGTCCCAGCTTGCACCGGCCATGCTGTCGCGTTCGGTGGACAGAACGCGAGTGTTTTGCGTCGTTTCCGTCCAATGCTACCTTTGTGCAGCGAAGTTAGCTTCTGATGGCAACGTTAGCATCAATTGGGAAGCATCAAGTGGCAGTGTTGGCATAATAGATGAATATGTTCGAAGTTACCGGCCGCTGCCGCCGTACCGCTGCAGCTGGCACAACACGTACAGCTGCTGAAGAAGCGTCTACATGTCAACCACAGCACCTCGTCACCACCGCCGGGTTTGGCGGTGGTACGCCCAGCTGCCGGGGCACCGTCTGTGTGTCCATGGCACGGTCAGTGGTCACCTCATCACTGGTTTGACGGGTGATGTGGCATGCCCGGTCTACTACGCTGTTTACAATGCAATTTGGAACAGTATTTGTCCCGTTGCTGTCCCGTTGCGTACCAAGATATGCTAGTTTGCACTATTTAGAAAGCTACCATGTTCTGGGAGTAATTTGTGGTATCTAAATGTGGTAGCAGCGTAAGTAATGCAGCATTGGCGCTTATGGGACAATAGATAGCACCTTTCATGTGGAGTGCTCTTGCAGAAGATCGGCAGCTGCATTGATCATTAAGGACATATTACCTAAAATGTTAAACTGAAGCATTTTACCGAATTTTGCAACATCTTATCGAATTTTGCAACATGTTATTCAATTTTGCAACATTTTATCCACATTAGCAACAGTTTATCCACTTTTGCAACATTTTATCCAATTTTGTAGCATTTTATCCACTTCTGCAACATTTTATCCAATCTTGCAGCATTTTATTCACTTTTGCAACATTCTATCCAATTTTGCAGCATTTTATCGAATCTGCTCCCGTCTGTTCCAATCCACCTGCAATAGCTTAGCATAAACCTAACAGGGTTTGCACAGAAACACAGACGCAACCAAGTGATCGCGCCCACTTAGGGACCAAAGATACGCTTGATGAAGGGATAAATTTGGAGATTTTGATCACGCAAACCTAAATCTTTCGGTTCGCTTTGTGCGCCGAAAGGCGTGCTATTTCATGCCATATTTTTCGTCGCCCTTCTTAACACTCTTAACACTTAACTCAATCTTAACACTTAACTTAACTTAACACGCGCCCTGGAGGGGGTGCAAAATCCGCCCACACCTCCGGATTTTACCGGCCGATATGCGCCATTGTTGGTGTACCTGCCCATAAATGACCGGTGCGTTGTTTGAAGTAAGAAAAATGAGAATGAACCGAATATTTTTTCGAGTTAGGGGGTCGCTAAATTCAAAATTTTTATCAGCGCCAGATCATAAATATCGTCACTGATGCGATTCCCGTATATTAGCAAAAAGGAAGTGTTCTTGGCAAAACTAGTGACTTGTTTGATGTACATTGTCATACTACGTTGTTCCAGAGTCATGTCAATTCACCGATATCAAGTCAGGTGAAGTTCATAACAGGCTAACACACGCCCTAGAGGGGGTATGGCGAATTCCGCCAATCCTTCCGATTTTTCGTACATAACTCTACATTGTACCGGCCGATATACGCCACATTTTTCCCGTACCTGCTTAGAAATGACCGGCGCATTGTTTAAAGCAAGAAAAGTGGTAATCGGCCGAGAAGTTTTCAAGCTAGGGGCCGTTAAATTAAAAACAATTCGCAGCGCCAGACCACAAAAGTCGCCGCTGAAGCGCTTCCCGTATATTGGCAATAGGGAAGTGTTTTTGACGACACTAGCGACTTGTTTGATGCATATTGTTATGCTATATAATGTAAAAGTCATGTTAGCTCGCCGAGGTCAAGTCAGGTCAAGTTCATGATAGGCTAATGGAACCAAACTTCGTCAACTGGAATGTGTCATAAATGCAAATGACTGTCATGCGATTGATGTCACTTTACATGTTACTCCCTATACATCCCGAAATCTACTGTTTGTCATTGTGTGCCTAAGCATTTCCATACTTTATTCATGTATTTCACTCCTTTATTTGCGAAGCCGATGGTGCCGAGCCGCCCAACGGAGCAGTCGGGATGGGAGCCCGGTTCCGGTAACTTGAGCAGGTAATGACCTAATAAAGTGCTCTTATATAGGTGACCTGAGGCCAAATGGCGGATCTGACATCTGTATTGCATCATTAGTAATGTCCAAAACATCATTAATGCCAATTTAGGAGCATTTAAACACAACCACAGCGATCCATAACAATGACAAGCCAAGACACGCAAAACCAGAAACTTTGCTCTTTTGACCTCATTTGACCTTGAAGATTTGACCGAGGGTCATGAACTTTGCACACAATAGAGATCACTATCGTGCCCATGCACCCTGTGAATTTCGTTGCACTAGCCTTCATAGGAGCGGAGACCTTAGGGGGGCGGTATCCGCCCCCCCCCCCAGTGCGCGTTATTTTCAGAGGCCCTCCAGGGCGCGTGTTAAGTCTTCTTAACACTTAACTCAATACAAATTATTTTATACATAATAATAATAGAAAGGGAAAGGGAAGACCGAAAAACACATTATAAGAAAAGAAGTGATCGGGGAAAATGGCGAGCTTCACGGTGATATAATTATTGTAATTGACATTTATTGCAGAAGTTCATATTTCTATCAAGCCCGACATTTGCTTTTTGCAAATGCTTGTATTTCTAGGTACATCTTCAACTCTATGGAAGTGAGAGCAGATTATTATATACATGCTTCTGGTGCAATAATGTGCAATGACATCATATACCGTATGGCAAAGAAAGTTATATGAATATGAAGGAACTTTGAGGCCACCTTATTCATGTAGTTGAGACATCAGACATTCGGACTGGTAGTAATTGGTTCAAAAAGCTTAGCATGATGTTAATACACTGCTCATCAATTATTTCCGGGAACGTGCCAATGCTGTGCTAGATAAACAACTAATGTGTGTGCTATAAGGCATTTTATGGGTAATCCTAATATCATGTATCTCCAACTTAACACTCGCACGTCCGGCGGTCCGCGCCAACTTCGCATGTCCGGGGGGCAGATGTCTGCCCCCTAAAATATCTGGAACTGTGCTAGCTAGCGACAAACAGAAAGCGACGTTGAATAGCTGGCGACAGGCTCTATCGAAAGTGTTTCGGTCTTTCTTTTCGTTCAGTTCAGTTTCGTACTTTCGTTTCGACAGGTTAACACATGCCCTGGAGGGGTAGAGGGCGAAATTCGCCCACCCCTCCGATTTTTCGTACGCTACTCCATATTGTACCGGCCGATAGACGCCATTTTTTCCGCACCTGCTTAGAAATGTCCGGCGCATCGGGTAAAGCAAGAAAAATGAAAATCGGCTGAAAGGTTTTTATGTTATGGTCCCTTAAGTTTTTTTTTAATCGCAGCGCCAGAGCACAGAAATCGGCGCTGATATGCTTCTTGTACATGTAAGGAGGCTTACATTTTTCGGCACCAAAATTTGTATATTTTCCCATCCGAACAGGCCGCCAGACATCCAGCCAGCCCCCGGTCACCTTACCCGTCCCTTTCAAATATTTGCCCGGAAAGCGGCAAACGCGAGCAAGATCAGAGGGCGGTCCCGGCAATAACATCCGGGGCAAACCCAAGTAACGGCTCGGCACGGCGAACAGCTGGCCTCCGGAGGTGCAAACACCATCTGGGCAAACCCCGAAAGAAGGGACATCGACCCGTGAGGTCGGTGGCCCGGACATGAAGACGTCGCCACCCAAGCCAGAAAAAAACAATCAGGAGAGCGAACTCACCCCCGAAGCCCTGGGAGTGGGTACAGGAAAAAAGAGGCGGAGCAATAGCAAGCTCAAAAGAACAGAACAGAACAGGAGGAGAGGAGGAAGGAAAGAGAGACGCAGAGAGAAGGGTCTGGAACACGCGCGGCGGTGGACGCCGGACCGACGCCTGAGGGCCGTCCACCTGTGGCCAGATGGCTGAGGTTTCGGATGGAGGAGAAGTACTCAGCCAAGGCCACTCGCCACTCACCATCTGACATGTGAGTGCTAAACTTCTGGCGTGTCATCCTCTTTCCCCAAACCTTTCCGAACCAACCTAAATTATCTTCCGCAGCTTCTGCCTTCTCACCAAATTAAATGCTGGGAGCGACCTGTCTCATAGGGGGGGGGACCAAATAGGATAAGTTCAGGATGCGAAATACCTCAGCGACCAGGCGCGAAGAGGGGAGGATATTTACGTCCAGAATTGAAATGGCGGCCGTGCCGCGGATGATGAGGGGTGCGCGCGCTCTGACCGGGTCATCAACAGCCGACCCGTAGACGGAGATCATACCATGAGTACTTTCCGACAAAGTGGAATGATCTACACAATTATGCTTGGATATGTGCATGATATCAATTTGTACTATAAAGTAAATTTATCAGAGAGGCAGCCGATCTGCGAACCGTCCTCCTATGGACAGAACGTTTCCGAGCGATGGTGGTGAATGTTGAAGCCAGTTAAATTGTCTAGAATATTATTGCTGTTATATATATGACGTGCGTTTGGTCAACGCCTGATTGCCAGAGGGTACGACGAACGGACACTTCGGGGGTATTAGTTCACCTGCTCTGGATCTTTGACCGCAAAATCACGCTGGCCTCTTCGATCCAGAGGTGCAGGTGAGGTGGCGAACATGGTATGCATGTGGGAGGGGCCGATAAAGGGGCCACCACATTGCGTTCTCCGGAAGTATGGCGCCGGACTATAGGGTATTGGCAAAACACTGCCCGGTGGTTTGTCCACCCCCGAACTCTGCATGTGGGCACGGTTGGTGCAGACAGTTCGAGGGACACATGGACGGGTTTGGCATGCCATAAGACCCCAAGGCCAAAACTCATAGGGCCGGCTAGGATATAAAGACGACCGGGTACGTGGCCAACGTGGTAGGGATCCGTGCCCGCCCGTGGGTTATGTCAGACCTGGTCGCAAGTGTACGACGAATAAGGCCCGGCGCGGCATCGATCGAACTTAAGGTTAGGTGTGTCGGTCAAAGCCATCAGAGCACTTGTATCAGCCCTCGGAGTCAGTACGATGAGCCCCTCGTTGCAGTTAAGACTTTGTCCAGGCGAGAAACTCTGCCAATAATTGCTAGGCCAGCCATGATTGGCAGTGAAAGGTTTACTTCTTCGGCCCGGTAATACCATCAAAATTAGAGCATTGGTCTGTCGATCTATGTGTTTGTGTACCGCTGAAAGGGGGGGAGGTCGGGAGCTAAATTCGTGGACCAAGCAATTAATTAATTGATAAGGAGACCATGAATGGGGCGAGCGAATGCGAAGTGAATGAAGAGAATGAACGTCAGTAGGTAGATTTAAGGATCAGCGGAAGCCGCTTGGGGCTGAACACAGGCACCTATTTCGTGCGGAACATTGCACAAAATTATACTATTCCTAGGGTCCAAAAAGTCCCAACACGGACATGTCATTCAAACCAATAACAAATTTAATTGTCATCAATTCTCTCAAGCAACGTATTCATTATAATCTGGCTAAAAACTCTCACTTACCTATATGGTGTTCCCAAAACTTTGACCTCGCACATATATAAATTCGTGTTAGGGACGGCAACTCAAACCAACATCACGACGGCTGGGGTTTGGGGATGTGTGGTGGAATTGGCGGTGAAAAACAACATAATACACCACTGACAGTTTCAGTTTAGTTTAGGCTGTATCTAGAATACATTGTACACACCCCCTTCACACACCCACTCACTAAAACCCACATTTTAACACACCCCACCAACACTCCACTCACTCACACACCCACAAATTCATACACCCCCACCCCACTCACCACACCCACACCCGCCACCACCCCGGACACCCCACCGACGGCAGAGCCGCCACCCCTACATATATTTGCAAAAGGGAAGTGTTCTTGACAGCACTAAGCGACTTCTTTGATGCATATTGTTATGCTGTATAATTTTAAAGTCATGTTAGGTCGCCGAGGTCATCATGACAGGCTAATGGAACCAAACTTGGCCAAATGGAATGTTGTCATAAATGGAAATGACAGTCATGCGATTGATGTCACTTTGCATGTTACTCCCTTCACATCCGGAGATCTACTGCTTGTCATTGTGTGCCTAAGCGTTTCTATACTTCATTCATGTATTTCACTCCTTTCTTTGCAAATCCGATTGTGAGAGTCGCCCAACCGAGCAGTCAGGTGGGCAGCCCGGTTCCGGTAACTGGAGCAGGTAATGACCTGATAAAGTGCTCCTATATAGGTGACCTGAGGTCAAATTGGTGATCTAGCATATGTATTGCATCAGTAGTAATGTCTAAAGCATCATTAATGGCAATTTTGGATTATTAAACACAATCACAGCGAACCATAACAATGAGAAGCCAAGCCACGCAAAAACAGACAATGTTGCTATTTTGACCTCATTTGACCTTGAAGATACTGACCTAGGGTCACAAAATGTGCGAACAATAGACTTAACTATCATGCCCATCCACCCTGCGAATTTCGTTGCTCTAGCTTTAGTGAGACCCGAGATCTTAGGGGACGGAATCCGCCCCCATCCCTCCAGTGCGCGTAAGTTTCAGAGGCCCTCCAGGGCGCGTGTTAAAAAACAATGGCTGCACCGATGATAAAATAATCGACTTTAAAATGGCCCTTAGCCGCCCATCCTCCACAACTTTAAGACAGTTCCCGTGTCACTATACTGTAGTAAGAGCAAAAAAACTTCCAAATATCGATTGGTTATCACCAGAAGAAATTCGAGTAGTACTTTTCCAGTCGAAGAATGGCGCTCCTCGCTTCGTGGGACCGATGAGCTCCCTCGTAGAAGTCCATCTACGTCCTCTGAAATTTTGCGGCCCAAGACTCTGGTAGGTTCGAATTCGCTTTACCAATCGCTTAGCCAATCCCAAGCCCAAGCCACTCTACGGCCTGCTTTTGGGAAGGCTGACTTCTTGGCGCTTTCTCAAATTCTGGACAAATTGTATTCCGAGAATGACGTTCTTTTTTATAATGACGCCTCAGATGTACCTTTCGCAAATCCGAGGAGCAAAAAAAAAAATTTGTTTTCCTTTTTCACATTCTGACCTTCCACCCCCTCCACCAACTAGGCATCTGGATCCGCAAATGCGCCTCGCCACCGAAAGCTCCAGCGGGTATCACCCCCCCCCCGCCGGGAGCAGTGCGCCCCTTGATGACGGGTCCAAGTGCACAGACTTAAAAAGTATGTGGTTCCTACACGGTGATATGGTACCCACAAGATACGTGTTCACATCCGAATGAGATACTTTGAGATACAGTACTTACTCAGTGTAAGTCTGCACTGAAATGTCCGGATACAGCAGTACTTACCCAGTCAAAGTCTGCACTGAAATGTCCGGATACAGCAGTGCTTACCCAGTATAAGTCTGCACTGAAATGTCCGGATACAGCGGTACTTACCCAGTCTAAGTCTGCACTGAAATGTCCGGATACAGCAGTACTTACCCAGTCTAAGTCTGCACTGAAATGAACTGCACTGAAATGTCCGGATACAGCAGTACTTACCCAGTCAAAGTCTGCACTGGAATGTCCGGATACAGCAGTACTTACCCAGTCAAAGTCTGCACTGGAATGTCCGGATACAGCAGTACTTACCCAGTCTAAGTCTGCACTGGAATGTCCGGATACAGCATTACTTACCCAGTCTAAGTCTGCACTGGAATGTCCGGATACAGCAGTACTTACCCCGTCTAAGTCGGCACTGGAATGTCCGGATACAGCAGTACTTCCCCAGTCTAAGTCTGCACTGGAATGTCCGGATACAGCAGTACTTCCCCAGTCTAAGTCTGCACTGGAATGTGTGGACCACGAGTTACGCACACCACGCCGACGAAGGAGGACCGGAAGGTGGAGGTGGGTGTGCTGGGGTTTCACGGTTCGGTGAAATGTTCCTTGGCCGATAGTTAGCTGCGCAACATCTGAATTGCATCTCGGTGCATGCGCATATATATCTGCCAGTGGCAGAATATTTCCGAAATGATTTAGGAGAGGCAAATGTTCTGTTCGTGTAATAATTGCCAGTTAACACCCAATATACCCATTATCATGCGCACGTCCGGCGGTCCGCGCAAACTTCGCTGGTCGGGGGTTGGGGGGGGGGCAGATGTCTGCCCCCTAAGATCTTCAGAACTATGCTTGGTAGTGACAAACGGAAAACGGTGTTGGATAGCTGGTAAGAACCTCTACCGAAAATGCTGGGGTCATGTGTCTGCTCAGGTCAATATTTAGGTCCCTGGGTCATCATAGGTCCAATTCGACCAGATCGGGTGGGACCCTTAGATATTGACACATATCTCAGAACCTGTAACAGATAGCAACAAGCGGCGAATACTATTCGGCAGTCCTTGAAATGTGCTATTGACAATAGTTTGTGTGATTTAATCCAGTTCAACAGATAGGTCACCAGAGGTCACCGAACTTGGGAAAGATGCATTGCAATTTTCCGGTACAAACTTTTGGACAGCATGGTGATGGGAAGCTGATTTTCCTTTATATGACGAACGACGCTTCCCATGACATTTAATAGTCAGGTGGATATTTGCCCTTGACCTTGGTTGACCTGTGGCTAAGATCGTTTTCTGGCCTAGGTAGGTCATGCCGCATATCGTTCAAAACGTCTCAACGGAGCATTTCATTGGTGTTATAATTTTGCATAGCATCTGGTTTCATACCAAAATGATGTCCGCTACAATATATGTATGTATATATATACGATATATACGATTAGTTTCTTCTTGTTTTACATCGTACACTCCATGGTAGAATTCCTGCATTTGTCTTTACCATCAGTAATATTATTATAGGTGTTTTGATATTCGTCTTATATATGCATATATAACACAAATGTTCATAACAATAAAAATATAAATGATGATAAGACATAAAGACATATAAAGACATAAAAGATTAGTGCAACTATGAGCCACAAGGGCCCTTCTTGGTTGCACTCTGTACACTGAACCAGTCGCCCACCAAATCTGTGAATCAGCCCTCCCTGTAATACTGAAAACAAGCCCTCTATTCTTTTAATGATTATCTATGCTGCTTTTAAAGATGTTCAATGTGCCACTACTGACAATGTTTTCTGGCAGCTGGTTCCAGTGTTCTACTTCCCTGTTGGTGAAGAATGTCTTCCTTAACCTTTTACTGCTGTGGTTAACTTTAATTTTGAATTTATGACCTCTAATTGCATCATTTCTGTTCAATTCAAACATTTCCCCAAGATCTCCCCTCTCCAGACCATGTACAAGTTTAAAGACCTCGATGAGATCTCCTCTCAGCCTTCTATATCTAAGTGAAAACATATTCATTTTCTTCAATCTTTCCTCATATGCCAGGTTGCTTATGCCATTAACCATTTTTGTCGCCATCTTTTGTACTCTCTCTAAAATCCAACAATTTTTTTCATAGCTAGGAGACCAAGCTTGGATGCAGTATTCCAAATGTGGCCTGACATATGCACAGTAAAGCCTCCTGATCACTTCCTTACTTCTGTACGATACATTCCTATTTATTGCCCCGAGCATTCTCAGTGCCTTCTTCCTGGCTTCCTTGATCTGTTCTGATGCCCACAATTTTGTATTTAGAATAACACCTAAATCCTTCTCCTGTTGAGTCACTGATAGCACTTGGCCACCCATCAAGTATGGAGCCTTCATATGGTGCTTACCTACATGCATGATTTTGCACTTATCAAAATTTAATTGAATTTGCCATTCTTCGGACTACTTCACATGTTCGTCTAAGTCTTTTTGCAGCGAGATATGCTCATCTTGACCTGTTATTGCCCTGAAGACCTTCAAATCATCCGCGAATTTCAAAATTTTACTGCTTAGGACACTTTCAATGTTATTTACAAATATAATGAACAGTATAAATATGAATGCAACGACTCCACCATGGAGCGTATGCTGTACAGCAAGAAGACACTAACCGTCAGCCTGGCTTTCACAGATGGTTTACTAGAGCAAGAAGAAACTAACCGTCAGCCTGGCTTTCACAGATGATTTCCATGGTGACAGTCCCAAGATCACAGACAGGAGTAGACAAAAAATGTATTCAATGTTTGAGAGAGGCAGCAAAGCAGCTGTGAGAGGACGATCACACCGAAACTAGAGATACCGCCATGTCTACCACCCACGAGTCAGAACTGAATTCATGGGGCAAGAAGAATGGCAGTCTGAATGGCCATGCTAGTGGTGAATACATCAAGGAAACCTGATCTGCTTTTTTAACGGTAATTATCACTTCCAATTAGATGCAATTACAATGTATTGCATTTGGACACGATTATGATGAACATTATAATTGTTTTGACATGTATCGGTCAAGCACTAAACTATTGACCATTTAAGGAGCGTCGTTTTCGATACTTCTGGGATGACTGAAGCCACCAGAACTTTCCATGGACCAGTCCGATACACATTTCAGCAATGCCGATTTGAAGAAGACAATATTTGAACATTATTGCACATGATATCCGCTTGCAGAAATGATTAGCGCTCATTATTATTCTACATACATGCCCTGCATATGCGTGCGGAACACCTCTTAATAATTAATTTCATGAATGGTCTCGTTTGCAGTGCCATACCTAATATGATACGTTGCCCGCAACCATTGTCAGTGCTTATTAAACTCAGCCCAACAAATCATTGTTCAACTGCTCCTGCTGGTCGGACACAACCGGACAAAAGGTGTGAGACCACCATTCAGTTGTGTGCGCAGTTGGTGACTGCATAATGGGGTGGGCGGTCATGCATGTGTGTGCTTAGTGCTGCGAAGCATGGCATCATGGTTTGGTACTTCGGGTCGGGAAATCCTGTTCAGCGGCAGCGATTGAATGACGTATTTGCACGTGGCGAAGGGAGGCCTCCAACGGGTGGATTTGCATCTGTTTTGCCAAACTGGCATGCTTGTGATACTAATAGTCGTGACTAATGATATAAATGGCGTGTCGCAAAAACGATTAGCTTTGATGGGTAGCACAATTAGTCAACACACAAAGCAGAACTTCGTATGCCTTCAAAGACGTGAAACTCTTTACTGCTCCACGACTAATCATTGATCATTAATCACTAATCACTAACGACTAATAATTCATCACCATTCATTAATCACTAATCGACATGAAAATCATTATCGCTGCCCATGCGCCATTAGTGGTCTTCAGGTCACGCATGTTCAACACAAATATGGTAGTTCTTACTTTTCAACTAAATAACATACATGTCATTCGGAATTGCGGATCGTAAGGTTGGTGCGCAGATCGCTGACCTCGGGAATGGAGTCGAACCCCACTCTCGCCCTGCGAAGGCGGGTCCCGCTTCTTGTGCGCACCTACCGCGGTCTACCTGTCTGACAACAAGTGCCAGCATGCTGCCCGAAGAGTCACCTCTAGTCAGACGGCTGTGTTGGCCCCTCGAGGCGTTACGGGCACGCTAGATCTTCACCAGGAAATTGCCGGCTGAATCGGGATTTCGTCAACGATGGAGCCACGAATCATGAATTGTGGCGATTGTGTCTAAAAGAGAAGTTCCTGGGGACATACCGAGGCCGTAAACTGACGTACCCAGAGTGGGGATGTTTAGCTGGAGTATTCAGACTAATTGTGCATGCTCTGACAAAATCGGCAAACTTCGCCCAGCAGTCGCCTGGCATGAACGGAAAGTGGGTCATCGCGCAGCTGCTGCCATCTCGTGGTCATTTCCATAACTTGTCGTCGCTTGTCCGCCGCAAGACATCTGTCACTGGGAAAACACTACGTTCTGTTTTATTTGGCAGTGAAAATAATGGATTTTGTTGAACCCTTGCTGCTAGCAGAGGTGCGCTATAAAATTCCAACACGTGTGAGCAGAGTTTGCACTTGTAATCGATTGATTAGAGCAAAAGATGTATAAATCAGACCCCAAAAAATATGATTTTTCCTGGAACCTATCAGTAGCTCTCAATTTTTGTTTTTCCAGCCAATCACAATGGAGTATTTTGCCAATATTTGTAGATCGGCCCCTAGATGAGCTAGAGCCACAAAACAGAAACGGGCGAATTGCTCGTTATAAGAGAAAATGAATGGTATCCGGTATTGCAGTTTTCTCTCAACCAGTGACTTCCCAGGTCAGGCCAATGACCTGAAATTGGTGAATATCGCGAAACGTTTTATTTGGGAGGGCCACATAATAAAACGTTTTACAGTTAGACACCGGAAAATAAGTACCGGACTCCTTGAAGCCCTGTGAATCTGATGATGTCCTTCGTCGTCACTTCCTGTCAATTACACAGGTCAGGTCAAGTCAAAACTGGAGACCGGCCGTAACGGCATAGCATATAGCGCCCCCTGGCCATCACGAAATGAACCTGAATTAGTCGGTATGGTGCATAAAATATTAAATGTGTTTTAATAATATTGAAAAATATTGAATTCAATGATATTGAATGATGGGTTCCAGGAAAATAATCATAATTTCTGTTTTCATTTGTGCATATTTTGTTCTAATCAATCGATTGCAGGTGTAAACTCTTTGCTCAGGCGTCTTTGAATTTTATAGCGCACCTCTACTGTTAGGAATATGTGCGATATGTGCGATCTTTGCACCATCTAGAACGACTGTAATGATGTTAATGAGCTATTGGTCCACAAAGAATACATGTGTGTGAAATAATCGTCATTGTACCGACCACTGTGCACGTCACGGGAAATGTCAGTTATTTATTTATTTATTTATTTACGTCACAATACATGAGCTCCACGTGCAGTGGCTGTTACGGACAGTCTGGGTTTAACTCACAGATATTTACACAGAAAGGATAGATATGTGGGCAATGGTGGGAGCAGATGCGCAACAAACATTCATACACCAGCACAGTACCATACCTATGTCACTATCTGCACTAAACACACCGTGCTTATAGCACGGGATATAGAAGTTATAGAAGTTATAGTTTATAGAAGTGATAGGAAGGCGATGGCCTAAAGGTGAATTCATAGCATATACAAATCCATTGTGTAAGCTTTTTGTGCGACAAGTGTTGTTCGTAGAGATAAGCTAGTGCATGTTTATTGAAGTTAGACAGCCTCGATGTTTTTGTTTCAGTAGGAAGTTTGTTATAGTGGAAGACAGACGAGTAGAGAAATCTCCTGCGGCCAGTCTCTCTGTGTATGGCTGGCAGGCGCAGATGGTCGTCTGCACGTGTGTGACGGCTTCGCAGGGTAGAGTTTTCAGTGATTTGACCGGCAATGTGCGTTGGCTCACCCGTCAGAATGATCTTGTGGAGCAAAGTGAGACTGTGAAATAGATACCGATCAGCTGCGGTGAGGAGACCCAACTCGTTTCGGGCGTCAGAAATATGATCAAATTTCCGCAGACCTGACACGACTCTAGCGACGAAGTTCACGATCTTATCTAGTGTCTGGATGTTTGCTGCCGACCCGTTCCCGTAAACAGATATGCAGTAGCGGATATTGGATGTAAATAGGCTATTGACCACAGTGAAGAGGGTACTGGTCGGCAGATGGTGACACAGATGGCTCAGGGCCACAAGGAACCCAGTGCACTTGCAGACCGCAACAGCTGCATGGGAACCCCACGACATGTGGCGATGAAATGTCACCTCAAGTTTCTTGCACGAATGGCTCTCATCTTTCACAACGTCCCTAAAGTACACCCGTATCGGGGAAATACTGTGCAGATTTTGACGCGATCCGAACGTGACAAGTTGAGTATTGGTCGGGTTTACCTTCAAACCATTATCCAGAAAGTAGTCGTAGAGTTGGTTCAGACATGTCTCCATCTGACTTATCAGATTTGGGAGATCTGATTCGCGATCTTAGATGAGGACCTGGGTGTCGTCTGCGAACTGGGGGTCGTGTGCTACCGGGAAGTGCAACCTGAGGTCGTTCGAAAAGATGCAATAGAGGAATGGACGTAATAAGGAGCCTTGATAGACACCTATGCTGTTTTGGAGAAAGGAGGAGAGGTACCTGTTTCCGTGGTGATCTGAGATGCTAATAGCCTGCGTGCGACCTCCCAGATAAGCCCTAGTCAGTATCGATTCCATGACGTTCTAGTGTAGTTAGCAATTTGATATTGTCTATTAAGTCGAAACATTTACTGAGGTCCAGAATGCAAAAAATAACTACTTAAGGACGGTCCATTGCTGCTAGTATTTTGTCCGTGACTGAGATGAGAGCGGCTTCCGTAAAGTGGCGTAGCCTGAAGCTGTGCTGAGTTTGGCCCCGTAGGTGACTTGAGTTCAGGTAGTGATCAAGTTGTTTCTGCACTACCCTCTCAGTGATTTTGGCGATAACCGGAACCAACGAGACGGGCCTAAAAATAGAGAGATCTGAAGGATCTCCTGATTTGGGAATTGGAGTTACTATTGATTGTTTCCAAGTGGAGGGGATATCAGTTGTAGTCAGGCACGTGTTTATAATGTCGAGCAGCACCTGGCCGATAAAAAGAATATAAATTTGATAGCCTCAATACAGATCCCGTCGGATCCGCAAGCACCTGTGCTTCTCAGATCTATGACGATTTTGGCTAGCTGTTCAAGAAATATGGATGATACTTTATAGGAGCTGGTAGAGACGAGCGATGGTTTCCAACTGGGAGGTGTGTGTTCAGGCATGTTTGGCTGGCGTTTTACCTCTGGTGATACTTTTGGTCCGACACTAACAAAATATTGATTTAGCTCCTGAGGTAGGACCTGAGGTTGAACTCTATGCGAACTTGAACTCATTTGTTTGTGTTGATAATGGGCTCAATAGCACACCACGCAGCTGATGGGCCTTTCCGAACTATCTTTTCGCTACATTTCGTCGATGCATGAGATGTTTGATAGCTTCGCTAACATGTGCTGTTGGGTTCAGAATTTTGATGTTTCTGGGTGACAGATGCTCGCGAGAATACGTGTGAACAATCCCAGCAGGGTGTCCCATTTGTCAGTTACTGAGATGCGACCAGTGACCTGGGCCCAGTCGATCTCACCAAGGTCATGGGTTAGTTCTGAGTTGTCCACTCGTCCGAAAGAACGTGGCTGTATCACGGTGTTAGCTGAGGCAGGCCTGTTTACTTTAATCGAACATATGATAAATGTACTGGCAGCAAATCACTCTGATTCAGCCGACAGACATGGGCGAATTTGTTATGATGACATCCAATAAAGAGCCTGTGGCGAATGTAGGGCGCTTCACTCTCACGGAAAGTGAATAGTTCAGCTTATGAACTCAAGCAGGTGAGTTTTGCTCGGGCTATTAGCCGTGTCGAGAAGGTTGCAATTTAGATCACTTGCGAGGTAGAAAGTGTCGGTAAAGTTCGGCGTCGCCAATTGAACCTGTCTTTCGAGCTCGGGGAAGTCATCATTTAAGGCGGGTAGAGTATTACGATGAGGCCGACAGATTGCTGCCAGAATGATATATTTTCCGCTTTTACCTTTGACTTTGGCCCAGAGTGATTCTAGTTTGGTGCTCGAGTTTGGAGGCGTAAACATTCTCAAAACGGTCATAGTTAGCGCTGACCTGGCGATAATCGCCACCGCACACAAGCATAGAGGATTGGCTGATCCAACACACAGCCGGACGATTCCAAGCCGGGTATGCTGAAGAAAAAAAAACACCAGCCAGTGTATTGCTTGTGACAAGTTATTGCGCTTGGCACCGACTTTGACTCAATGGTATAATTGGCTGAACTCTGGTGATGTTAAATCTAAAATACTGCGGAAAAGTAATCGATTTCGCACATTTTTCCAAAGTTGCTGCTTGGTTGCGCACCACATGTCTGCCGACGACCAAATGTCTGCCAAATGTCTGCCAAATGTCTGCCAAATGCCAAAGTTTTCCAAATGTCTGCCAAATGCCAAAGTTTGCCAAATGTCTGCCAAATGCCAAAGTTTGCCAAATGTCTGCCAAATGCCAAAGTTTGCCAAATGTCTGCCAAATGTCTGCCAAATGCCAAAGTTTGCCAAATGTCTTCCGAGTTGTCCCAGTTGCTCGTCTCTGGTGTTGCAATTTGCCGCATGGCAAAGTCGCAGGCCAGGTTAGGTTAGGTTAGGTTAGCCGGGTTAAAGTCGGGACGCCACTTCCGAGATGCTAAACATTTTGCTAAGGTTCCAGTTTAAAAGGATCTGAATTCGAATTCAGCACAATAAACTACGATAAACCGGATCCCAGCGCGAAAAATGTCACCTGAGGTCAATCGTCATCTGAGGTTTTCTGAGAGCCCAAAGAAAGGTAAGCCAATAGTGCAAAGCCATTGTGTTAGGATAAACCCCAAGCAATCCAGAATATCAAACTTCCCTCAGTGTTCTCTTAGCGATATACAATGTCAGAAACCGTAAAAAGCGGAGGTTTTGCCGAGGAGTGGCGGGAGGTTACTTCATTAATTTCCTACTAGCTCTGGGACTTGGCATAACCTCGAAAAGATATCGTCGAAAGGCCCAGCAGGGATCCGCCGCGAGCCGCGCGCTAACCCGCCGTCTCAGTGCGGCGCAGGTCTTAAAAATAGAAGCTGTTCTTGGATTGAAAAAAAAACCTTGAGGCGGTTGGAAATCGGCACCTTTTGGCGAATATCCGCCATCTCTGCCATTAAGGGGAGGGTTCACCCCTTTCTCATCGATTTTGGGTTGGACTGACCATTTTTGGATATGTATATTTTCTGATGCATTAAAGTATGCTCTTTCAGGTACTGAACCACGATTTTATGTATTGATGGATATTCCTACCTATAAAATGGATTTTTCCGCACCTTGCATTATTGCTTGCGACGCCGAGATTACTTTTTAACCGATAGAAGCGATAATATGGACGGATTTCGACAATTCAACCACCAATCGACAAATTTTTCAACGCCAGATCGATTCAGTTATAAGGTCAGTAAAATGTGCTACATCGCTTTTCATTGTCTGTTGGATTCCTCTGCTGCCATGTAGAGCAAATCAGAGGCCGCGTTACGTGACAATCCCAGATCGTGCGGCATTGCGAGTTTGTTTACATCTTTGAGTGGTATCGGGCGTCCGAGTGGTGACAGCGAACTTTGGAGGTTCATACGTGGTGAGATTCGCAGAAAATGGGCAGGTATAAGGGAGTAAACAGGCGGAAATTTCAAGGCAATCAGCATGTAACTAAGAAATACAAACTAGAGCCGTCGGCAGAGGCTGTGGATGCCTTAGAAGCTGTACGGGGCGATCGTGGCGCAACTGAAATGGATCTCAATGCTTCTGCGTCTGGCCGTAAAATCAGTAGTGAAGTTTTGAAGAGCTCCTTTGTAGTGGAGAGAAAAATCACAGGATTTCGTTTGGTGGATGTGGGCATGCTCAATGCTTTCATTGAAAATTTATGCTGCCCAGAGTGCCACGAGCCTAACCTGAAATGTGTATCTGAGGTTCATCGTGGAAGTCAATCCTCCCTGGGCTACAAGTGCCTCTGTGGGTACAGCAAGATCCTGGAGACGTCCAAAAAGATTCATCAGGGTGGGTATGAAGTTAATGGCAGGCTCACTCAGGGAATCCTGGCCATAGGCAAAAAGAGGGCTGCTGCGGAGACTTTGCTTACTTGTCTGAACATGCCTCCTCCTGCGAGTTCTCAGGCATGGCAGAAATATTCTGACCGAGTGCACTCTGCAATGAAAAATGTGGCAGGAAGATCCATGAAAAAAGCAGGAGAGGAAATGAAGCAGAAAAACATTCCAGGAGGCTTTTGACAAGTAAGGATTTATCAATGAACTTCTGTTACATGTTTAAATGTTAAATTTCCATTTACTCATTACGTTTGTTTCTGGTTTTTGATATGATTGTTTTTCACCTCATGTGAAAAGTTTTGAACTGATCACCACAAAACTTTCCAAATATGTTGCTGAATATTTATGCGAGGTCTCAAACCTGTAAAATCTATAATATTATTGATTGGCCACTCAGTAAATGTATTTAAAAGTGGCGAATGAGCTACTACATACATATTTAGTACAATATGTGAAGAAATTTGCCTGTCAATTGTATTTTAGGCTACAAAAGCAAGATATTTTAGGTTTGAGACCTAGATAATGTAGTTCTAAATATCCGGCATTCATTTCAGTCTAAAAGATTCATTACTTTTTTAGGTATGCTGCAACAGCAACTCCCACCGGCCGGGGGAGACTCAGCAGCTCTCTCTGTCCTTTCAGGCCGGGTGGCCACCCCTCCGAGTGGAACTAACGATTGGCATGCAGGAGGAACTACACCCGGACCCGGCTTCAGCACGCTCGCTGGAGCGCGCCGGCCGGCTGCCCCCGCGGTTCCCCGCGCTTCCCCGCGGTTTCCCGCAGTTCCTCGTCTGGCTGCCGTGGCAGCGGATCTCGGCTCCAATGCACGGCTGCTGTCTGTGCAGCTGCAGAAGTGCACAGAAGTCCGCAGAAGTGCACAGAAGTCTGCAGAAGTGCACAGAAGTCTGCAGAAGTGCACAGAAGTCCGCAGGAGCCCACAGAAGTCTGCAGAAGCCCACAGAAGTTCACAGAAGCCCACATTAGCCCACATAGTACCATGTAATGCCAAAGAAGCCTACGGAAGCTCGCAGAAGCTCACAGCTCATAGAAGCTCACAGAAGCTCATATGAGTCAACAGGAGTCCATGGAAGCAAACATTATCACACAGTAGTCCACAAAACCGACTCCTGGCTGGAGGGAACGACTATGATTGGCTGCTGAAGGCTGAAAGCTGGAGGGATTGGCTGCTGAATGCTGAAGGTACTGGCTGCTGAAGGCTGAAGGTTGAAGGGACAAGCTGCTGAAGGCTGAGGGCTGGAGGGACTGGCTGCTGAAGGCTGAGGCTGAAGGGACTGTCTGCTGAAGGCTGAGGGCTGAAGGTTGAAGGGACTAGCTGCTGAAGGCTGAGGGCTGGAGTGACTGTCTGCTGAAGGCTGGAGGGTCTAGCTGCTGAAGGCTGGAGGGACGACTACGACCAACTGCTGGGGACCATTCAGCGCTACGCTGGCATGGACTGCTCTGTGGTGGTGGCGAGGCGATATGCGGCTCGCCGGCTGCCAATGTGAGCAGAGCAGAGCAGAGCAGAGCAGAGCAGAGCAGAGCAGAGTCTGAGACGGTCCCGGACGCCTTCCTTCAGGCAATGGTGAGTGTTCGCCGGGGGACCTTCCAGCCGTCGCGGCTGCTGCTGTAGGTGCTGTAGGTTCCAGGCTGCTGTAGATCGCGGCAGATTTGTCCGCAACGTCGGCCGAATCTGAGAGGAGCTTCCGCAGCAGATGCTGCATACAGTCGGTACCGCTACCTCAGGACGCTCCAGACGCTACAGACGCTGCCGCTGCCTCACCATTGCAACGGCGGGCAGCTGACCGCTCCGACACTGATGAGAGCCCATCCGGAGCTTGTTGCCATCAACAGACGCGGTACCGCCGGGATGTGCACGGGGGAGACGATGCTACCGCTGATGCTGGACGTTCGGCTGTCGCGGCCGGTGCTCGCTCCGATCCGATTTGCTGAAGCCTATCGGATTGGTGTACGTGGCGTTGCCGGTAGTCGGCGTAAAACGAAATGCAAACACTTGCTGTAAGACGAAGCATAGGATCAACATCAAAGCAAACAAACATCCAACTTTCCACGAAAATATATTTCGGTTCAACTAGGTCACGTAAGTATGTACTTATCGAGTTTCTCAACTTTTAGACTTCATACAACATTGGAGTCCCAAGGGACTCGGGCGATGCGTAGGCAATAAAATAAATGTGCCGAAAATTCTTCATCAGCATTGTTTGCTACGGACCTTTCCCTTGAAGTGGAAGTTGGTAGCTAGGTGCTCTAAGCATTGCCACTTAAATTACTTATTTAGGTAGGTAAGCACCTAGGCAGCCGTCAGCATGTGTTGGACTTTCCTAGGCGACACCTACCGGTGACTGTCCTATGGCAGGTAACCCGGCGTTCCTTAGTGGTATTGATGACCGAGGTACGTGACTTATCTCCCCCTTCTTATTATCCCTTCTTTCCGGTCTTGTCAAGTCCTCACACTTCGTCTCGGGGATAGGTTAGAGTGGATACATACCCCCTAATGTCCAAACTAGACACGAAAAGAAACAGGCATCTTCGGAGAGCGCTTGACGAGAAGCGTTCGAAACTATCCCGTACAATTTTATCCCCAAAAAGTGATGACACTACGTGATCACGACTGACATTGTGTTTTTGGCTCTGGGGAGTTCATTCTTGGTGAGATTTTAAAACAAGAATTTCTTGAAATTAGAAATGAAAGGCGAAATCAGTTATGGCACAAAAATTAGTGCCGACCTAAATCAGCATATTTTGTTTTGGTGGAGGATTTTCGAAATGTCGAAATGTTCCTAACGCCGATGGCGGCCACCCCATCGCGTCGGCGGCGGCGGTGCAAGTGGCCACGGCCGCCGCAGCGGCGAAGGCCATCTCGCGGCGACAGCCACAAACGTCCCGGTGGTAATGGCCGTCTCAGTGGCGACGGCCGTCTCAGTGGCGACGGCCGTCTCAGTGGCGACGGCCGTCTCAGTGGCGACGGCCGTCCCAGCAGCCACCGCCACCGCAGGGACAGCTCAGTTGCGGCTCCCACGACCACTGCCGCTCCAGGTAAGGGGCCTTCCTCAGCTGTTCGCCGCCTGCACCAACTCCCGGCCACAGCCCTGCGTCCCGCTGCTCTGACAGCCCGTGTCCGGGAATGCCCGGGGGGCGCCATGCGTCACGCTCCCTGGAGCCCACCCGCGCCACCAAACGCTGGGAGCAGGCCATCGCCGCAGCATCTTCGTCAGCGCCTCGTCGCAGGATACACTGGGATCCATCACACATATACTAACTGCATAGGTGGATAGCGTATAAAGCGGGCTTGTGTCTCGAGGAGACGGCGCCAGATGCTATCGAGTGCCGAACCCAACTGAGTCACGTCACGCCAGGAGGGAGCCGGGGGTGAGGGTGGGGGGTGGGGGCGTTATTTAACGGCCGACAGTTCACGTCACTGTGCACACCAACATGAGGGTTTGGATTGTCGCAGCGGCGCTCCTGGTGGTGGCTGCCGCCGAGTATAGAGGTGAGTGCACCCCACACCACTCACCCTCGCCCTCGTAGAGGGTGCCTGGAGATGTTGTTGCTTGTTGTCTTCTCGCTTCTTTTCTCTCCTCTTGTCTTCTGGCTGCTTTGTCTCCTTGCTTCTCGCTCCTCTTGTCTTCCAGGGCTTGTGGGTGTTGCTGGCATCGCTCTTGAGCGTGTGTGTCCACAATCGCTCTTCTGCGAGCCTCCCGACGGAGGAACTCCAAGACCGCGTACACTGCCCCGATGGATGTAGGACATACTGTCTGTCACTCTGATTAGCAACATGCGTACCCCGCCAATAGATGCAGGGTATACTGACTGCAACTTCTGATCAACAACTTACCTGCCATCCCAATGGGTACAGGGTACAGTGACTGCTACTTTCGATTAGCAACATGTGCACAATGCCAATAGATGCAGGGTATAGTGACTGCTGCTTCTGATTGCTTCCGATTGCTACTTCTGATGAGCAGCACGCGTATCCTGCCAATGGATACATGACTTGCTGACCGCTACTTCTGATTAACAACACCGGCCAATAGATACATGACCTGCTGACCGCTACTTCTGTTCAGCGACACCGGCCAATAGATACATGACCTGCTGACCGCTACTTCTGACCAGCGACACCGGCCAATGGATACATGACCTGCTGACCGCTACTTCTGACCAGCGACACCGGCCAATAGATACATGACCTGCTGACCGCTACTTCTGTTCAGCGACACTGGTCAGTAGATACATGACCTGTTGACCGCTACTTCTGTTCAGCGACACTGGTCAGTAGATACATGACCTGCTGACCGCTACTACTGTTCAGCGACACCGGCCAATGGATACATGACCTGCTGACCGCTACTTCTGACCAGCGACACCGGTCAATGGATACATGACCTGCTGACCGCTACTTCTGAGCACCAATGCTGTACTGCTGCGCGCTGCCGAGCGAACCTACCTCCAGTGACCTGCCCCCAGGCGGCGGCCAGGGCGGAGACGGCGGAGACGGCGGAGACGGCCTGGTGGGTGTGGCCGTCGGACCGTCCGGCCAGTACGGCGGGCACGGCGGGCACGGCGGGCACGGCGGGCACGGCGGGCACGGCGGGTACGGCGGACACGGCGGACACGGCGGGCAAGTGGGCGGCCGGTCCGGGTTCAGCAGCGGCGTCCGCTGTGGCGACGGCATGCCCGGCGGCCACGGCGGCGACTATCACGGTGAGACCGGCCTGTCCAGGCGCCGGCTGTTGCGGTCAGATCATCACACCCCGTCTGGGGAGGGGGGGTGATAGGAACCTCCTGTTATCTCCAAACAAAGCGTCACACGAAAACGAAAGAGGTGTCATCGGAAAGCGCTCAACGAGTAGGGCCCGATACCACCCCCAAACAAGAATTGTTCCCCAAAAGTGACGGCACTAGGGGTCATAGTTTTTCCAGACTTACACCATTTTTGGGTCTAGGGGGTTCATTTTGGAGGAGATTTGAAGAAAAAAGAATTAGTCCCCAGACATACTGTAGATTGTGGCATTTTACGTGACCTCGTGATGACAATGATTAATTTTTCGTGAAATAGGGTGGAATACAACTCGTAATGAACGCTCAATCCGCATCCTTCTCCAAAAAGGGTCGGCATCGTGATTGTTGACGTGTGCTGACAGCTTGACTCTTCGTTTATAACAGTATCTCGCTTATAAATGTGACGCTCATGTTCACCGTCAGGGATCGTGATGCACGAACATGTCCAAACACAATTTCAAGTAAGGAATTACCTATAATGTGATCTAGTAACAATACCAGTTTATAGCAAGTTTATTTTTTCGCTATATCGATTATAGCTTCTTCTGCATTAGATATCTAAAAGCGAACAAAGGTACAGTTGTAAGTACCTGCACTACTGGCAACAATAATAAGCTGGAAGGACATAAAAAGTATTTTAATTGGCACAAATTATATGGCAAATTTCGTATCCTTTTGTATTCATTTTGATATCGCACACCTAATGAAAAAAAAACATTATTTTAACACTGCGTGGTGATACAAAAATTCCTTTCAGAATCCACTTTTCAGTGAGATTGAGCTCTCGTGCACGGCATTGCCTCATAATCATATCTTAAACATGCAATGTTCACATTTCATTGCAACACGTTGACACAAAATACTTTGCTGAGTAGCATGGTTTAAACGTGCTTATTTAGACCTGATATTAAATGCTTGCATAAAGCTGAGAATTACCAAGTGCATGATTATACAATGAATCAGGTAGGAGTCTAAAAATGAGCATAGTTGACCCACCAGGCTGATCAGTTAGTTCAGTTCAGTTATTATGCACATAAAACTGCTTGCTTGAATTTATAGCAACTAAAAGGTGAAAGGTATCGATTTGCATTGTCGAATATTTTTGAGCATCGGAATAACATCTAAGTTTAAAGTTGCAGCTATTATTCAACAATAGTGCAAAAAATGGACCACTTACCTTTGCCTTAGCATATATGATTGATGTACTGAAACCATTTTGTACCTGATGGTATATGTGTGCTTCACACCTGCCTGTATATGTGTGTTTCATATCTGCCTGTGTCGATGGGCTTCCCACATGGTGGCATAGGTGTGTTCACACCTGGTGGTATAGGTGTGCTTCCCACCTGGTGGTATAGGTGTGTTCACACCTGGTGGTATAGGTGTGTTCACACCTGGTGGTATAGGTGTGTGCACACCTGGTGGTATAGGTGTGTCCACATCTGGTGGTATAGGTGTGTTCACACATGGTGGTATATGTGTGTTCACACCTGGTGGTATAGGTGTGTTCACACCTGGTGGTATAGGTGTGTTCACACATGGTGGTATAGGTGTGTTCACACCTGGTGGCATATGTGTGTTCACACCCGGTGGTATAGGTGTGTTCACACCTGGTGGTATATGTGTGTTCACACCTGGTGGTATAGGTGTGTTCACACCTGGTGGTGTAGGTGTATTCACACCTGGTGGTATAGGTGTGTTCACACCTGGTAGCATAGGTGTGTTCACACCTGGTGGTATAGGTGTGTTCACACCTGGTGGCATAGGTGTGTTCACACATGTTGGTATAGGTGTGTTCACACCTGGTGGTATGGGTGTGATCCACACATGGTGGTGTAGGTGTGCTTAACACCTGATGGAATGGGTGTCTTTACACCTGGTGGTACAGGTATGCTTCACACCCGGTGGTATAGGTGTGCTTCACACCTGGTGGTATAGGTGTGATCCACACCTGGTGGTATAGGTGCGTTCATACCTGGTTGTATAGGTGTGCTTCCCACCTGGTGGTATAGGTGTGTTCACACCTGGTGGTGTATGTGTGTTCACACCTGTTGGTATAGGTGTGTTCACACCTGGTGGTATAGGTATGTTCACACCTGATGATATATGTGTGTTCACACCTGGTGGTATAGGTGTGTTTACACCTGGTGGTATAGGTGTGTTCACACCTGGTGGTATATGTGTATTCACACCTGGTGGTATAGATGTGTTCACACCTGGTGGTATATGTGTGTTCACACCTGGTGGTATATGTGTGTTCACACCTGGTGGTATGTGTGTTCACACCTGGTGGTATAGGTGTGTTCATACCTGGTGGTGTAGGTGTGTTCACACTTGGTGGTATAGGTGTGTTCACACCTGGTGGTATAGGTGTGCTTCACACCTGGTGGTATAGGTGTGTTCACACCTGGTGGTATAGGTGTGCTTCACACCTGGTGGTACAGGTGTGCTTCACACCTGGTGGTATAGGTGTCTTTACACCTGGTGGTACAGGTGTGCTTCGCACCCGGTGGTATAGGTGTGCTTCACACCTGGTGGTATATGTGTGTTCACACCTGGTGGTATAGGTGTGCTTCACACCTGGTGGTACAGGTGTGCTTCACACCTGGTGGTACAGGTGTGCTTCACACCTGGTGGTATGTGTGTCTCACATCTGGTGGTCCTAAGCCAGGTTAGGCTAGGTTAGATTATGCCACACCTTTAAAGGTGACATTTGTGCTAGTGGGTCTGTTTCTTCGTTATCTGTTATTTGGTAAAGACTATTGCCGGGTTACCTGGGATGTTGGCGTGGGCCGGACTCCAGAGGGAGGAAAAGTTCACCTTGACGGCCGTAGATGTTGCGTATTCACTGAAGGGCGGAGTATGCGCAAATTAGAGCATCTAGCTTTACGTCTCGTGGCAATGGGGATAGCGGTCAGTGCTTTAGCGGAGAAGACGGAGAAGCTATCTAGTATACTTTTGGAAAGCTTAAGGTCTGGTCCAACTCTGGACGATCATGGATGGTCCTGGGTGACCCTGGATACCTCTGATTCTGGATGACTCTGGATAGTCCTGGATGACTCTGAACGACCCTTGATAACCCTGGGTGAGCCTGGGCGACACTGTGTGAACTTGGATAATCCTGGATGACCCAAGTTGACCCTGATGTAACCTGGTTTGTACTGGATGACACTGGATGACCCTAAGTGACCCTGGATGACCCTAAGTGACCCTGGGTGACCATAAGTGACCTTGGGAGACCCTAAGTGACCCTGTGTGATCCTAAGTGACCCTGGGTGACCATACGTGACCTTGGGTGACCCTAAGTGACCCTGGCTGACCTATGTCCGAGTGGCTGACCTCGTCGCTGACCGTCGACAGGTGGCTACGGCGGCCGCGGTGGCGAACCCTGCTTCTAGGCCACCTGTGGCTCGCAGCATGACCAACTGGTGAGTACGTACTTGACCTCGGCCGGATATCACTTGCCAACGGCATACTTGCGCAATGATGGAATCAGCGAATCGAATTAGGGAGGCAACTTGATGCACATGATATTGCCACATATCCATCTTACCGCATGTCCCATGTTTCATTCTTCTAGGTATGTCATGAACATTTTGAGAAGACCACGTTCTTTATGCAATTGTATCATAGGCAGAGCCAGTAACACCAATATTGGGGTTATGCTCACAGTTTGATACACACGCGGATTATTCCACGCAAGTTGCAAAAATATAGTACCAAGACAAAATATATCTCACAAAATGCTTCACCTGGTACCGCCATTTGCCAGGTATGCATGAGGCACCTTTCGAAGATGGTAACGTTTCTGCTGAAATCCTTCGGCGACTCGGATGCGAAGCTTAGAAAGCACACTTCCCCTCTGCAGATTTACCTGGGACCGCCCATGATGATCAAGTTAAGTACAAACTCATGACTGTTTTGCCATAATCTTGTTGATGTGACTAATAAAATGTTCGTGAATCTCACTTCCGCAAAAGCAGAGCTCCGAACCACTTGCCTAGTGCAGCTTTTGACCAAAATGCTATTTTCGAACTTCTAGAATGTCTATCGACTACTTTCCTTTTGCTCCTACAAGCATAAAAACCCGCAATTTTCATAACTACACAATTTCAAATGCAAATGCACCTGCCGAATCACACCCATTGTCGCATCCTACCCACTCTGCATCCATCTCTGTCATGCATGTACGTTCTAGGGCTCCAAGTACAATGGTCGTATAATAGGTGCCACATAGCATTTAGATGATATATCAGCTGAATGAATCAGAAGGGCAGCTGCGCTTTCTTGTCCCCCTTCCACCAAGCCGCAGACTCCGCTCTTGAACAAAGCATACTATCTAAATTCTCCCATACGCTCTCGAATCTCCCATGATCAGTCCTTTAACTATATTATCCTTTACGGAACTTTTGAGATATAATATCACACATCGTATGAACTTCTGTTACATAACTTTTATCCCCACTTCTTATATACCTGGTCACGTCTGTGGTAATATCAGATGTACTACCCCCTCACAATTCACCTAGCGAAGACCTTGCAAGATTGGTTGCCCCCTTAGTGAGGAATGGCCAAATACTTTCGAAGATGGGATAAACCGTGGATGGCGCACCAGGCATCATTCCGGTTATCAAACAGCGACAACAGCTTCCCTGTAGGTGCTTATTAATTATAAAATAATGCGGCAATGTGATTAACACCCTATATGTTCACATTCATGCAATTTCGATAAAATGAGGAAAGAAAATGCTGGAGCTATAGCATTCGAAGGTGTGGAAGTCATCCTGTTGCGACAATTGAAAGCGTTTGTCACACATGCGCTATTTTAATCTCATTGAAAGTTCATAACTGCAGATGGAGTTTTGCATAATACTGTTTTATTCCACTGGTGATCGCTCGAAATGTCAGTACTAAAGAATACAACTCGTCGATGTGTCGGCGAACGAAGAAAATGTTGATGGTCGGATCGGTACGAAACGAAGCATGATCAATTATGTAATTGTTATATGCCTGACGTGAAATTTCATCATAAACTTGCAGATGCGGAAAACCAAATCAGCCGTCAGCAAGCGCGAAGAGATGGGCGGCATATGTTGCACGCGGAAAATGGAAATGCACGTGTCTTATTCAGTATGAATAATATACGCATTTACTGTGTTTTGCAACTAGAAGGCATTTGGTTTGCTGAAGGTATATCCGGATGGATATAACTATTTACTCTACTTTGTTCTGAAGCTACTTTTCAGCACTGGGTTGAGATAAATTTCGTGAGCCGTGGTGGATTAAGGTAATTTAATATCTTACATAGTAAATATTTAGTTAAATCACTCGTCTAAGATTCATGCATCAAATGATAATTGTATGTTGCTTGACCATCAGCTTAAAACTGTGCATGCCAACAATATGCTTGCGCCACATCACACACGCCTCGTGACATCCAGTACGTCGTTTCTTACAGCAACGGCACCAGCCTGTTGCAGGAGCGGACAACGGCACCAGCGGACAACGGCACCAGCGGACAACGACACCAGCCTGTAGCAAGAGCGGACAACAGCACCAGTCTGGAGCAGGAGCGGACAACGGCACCAGTCTGGAGCAGGAGCGGACAACGGCACCAGTCTGGAGCAGGAGCGGACAACGGCACCCGTCTGGAGCAGGAGCGGACAACGGCACCAGTCTGGAGCAGGAGCGGACAACGGCACCAGTCTGGCAGGCGGACAACGGCACCAGTCTGGAGCGGCGGACAACAGTCTGGAGCAGGAGCGGACAACGGCACCAGTCTGGAGCAGGAGCGGACAACGGCACCCGTCTGGAGCAGGAGCGGACAACGGCACCAGTCTGGAGCAGGAGCGGACAACGGCACCAGTCTGGAGCAGGAGCGGACAACGGCACCCGTCTGGAACAGGAGCGGACAATCCGCGTGTGCCGGCAAGTCGTCCAGGCAATCCTGGAGCTTGACGGCAATCCTGGAGCTGGACGGCAATCCTGGAGCTTGACGGGAGCCAGCAGTGGCGGTAGGAGCGCCCCGAGGACAGAAAGCTGGAGCTCAAGCTGGAGCTGAACTTGCACCGTATGGAACCGTCGAACATATATCACATCAGTGATATTTGTGGTGGGTAGGTAACCGAAAGTGAAGTGTACGATGACAAGACGTCGTTGCCCGGGAATGGTGTGGCAATGATTTACGTCGATAAATCGCTTAGGTGGCGACCTGGGAAATGACCGGTAAAATACACACACGGTCGGTAAAATACACAGACGGCCGATGGCCGCCCAGTCAGCACGCGTTCTGCGGGGGTGTGCGCGGTGTGCGCATACCACGAGCACACGTGACGTCACGAGCACCAGACCGCTCGTCGTGCCGAGCAGGGGATACTTCGGCGACAAAGGTAACCAGTACCGGCGACAGAGACAGCCGGTACCGGCGACAGAGACAGCCGGTACCGGCGACAGAGACAGCCGGTACCGGCGACAGAGACAGCCGGTACCGGCGACAGAGACAGCCGGACCGGCGAAGGTAACCAGTACCGGCGACAGAGACAGCCGGTACCGGCGACAGAGACAGCCGGTACCGGCGACAGAGACAGCCGGTACCGGCGACAGAGACAGCCGGTACCGGCGACAAAGGTAACCAGTACCGGCGACAGAGACAGCCGGAGCCGGTACCGGCGACAGAGACAGCCGGTACCGGCGACAGAGACAGCCGGTACCGGCGACAGAGACAGCCGGTACCGGCGACAGAGACAGCCGGTACCGGCGACAGAGATAGCCGGTACCGGCGACAGAGACAGCCGGTACCGGCGACAGAGACAGCCGGTACCGGCGACAGAGACAGCCGGTACCGGCGACAGAGATAGCCGGTACCGGCGACGGAGCCGGTACCGGCGATAGAGATAGCCGGTACCGGCGACAGAGATAGCCGGTACCGGCGGCAGAGATAGCCGGTACCGGCGACAGAGACAGCCGGTACCGGCAACAGAGACAGCCGGTACCGGCGACAGAGATAGCCGGTACCGGCGACAGAGACAGCCGGTACCGGCGACAGAGATAGCCGGTACCGGCGACAGAGATAGCCGGTACCGGCGACAGAGATAGCCGGTACCGGCGACAGAGATAGCCGGTACTGGCGACAGAGACAGCCGCGGCGACTGCAGAGACAGCCGGTATCGGCGACTCCAGAGACGCTGCCGTCGACGACCATGTATTGTGATGAACCAGTTCATTGTACCGGTGTGCACAGGCCTTCAGGCGACATTGACAGGCCTTCGGGTGACATTGACAGGCCTTCGGGCGACATTGACAGGCCTTCAGGCGAGATTGACTCGTCGACATCCCTGGTGGTATGTGCCCACGCAGGGATTTACCGCAGGGATTTACTCTGCCGGCCAACATCGCACATATAAAGTCCGGCGCCTCCTGTATTGCGTAGGCTATGACAAGCAAGTAGTGGCCGCGGCGGCAAGCCACCGGCCGGCTCAAGTTCATGAGTTGCATGTCGGCTGGCTTACGGGGTCACAGCATTTACACTTACAGACCAGAATTATGGTATTGTGCAGTATACATATTTTACAGTTAACACGGTACATTTTTAGGAACTTTGTTACACCAGGCCGTCAGACGCAAGATGTCGGCCACCTTCTCACTCTCTTCCCATTACTGGCTTTGAAGCGCAGACGTACACGACCCTCAGCACAGAGGTGAAAAAAGTACCAACACGACAACGTACGACGGTGGAAATTTACCACTGTGGGCCATTCCTACGTGGTGGAAACTCGTCCCCAGAGACTAGGAACAAACAAACTGCTGGTTTGATTCGAGCTTCGGAAAAAATATTATTTACGATTTCCCGAAAAAGTAAAACCCGTCGAATTCCTCGAAAGAAGATGAATCCCCAAAAATGAATTGCAATTTGCTCCCCATCCAACCCATCCCCCCCCTCCCCCCCCCCCCCCCCCCCCTCCCAAGACACGCATGAAGTTTGTTCCATGTAAAGGAGTTCCTTGACGTCGTACACAAATATTCGGCAGCGACAACGTTCCACCGGAAATAGCCTATGGTGGAAATTGGTGGGAAGGCTTTTGACCGACACACAGACGCTAGAATGTCAAACCGTGTGCCGGCCGGATGCAGATGATTGTTTGCGTTTCTGGTAAGTCGTGAAAACGACATTTCCATTCACATTTAATTTGTTTAAAGCCCCAACATAAAGACATAAAGACATAAAAGATTAGTGCAACTATGAGCCACAAGGGCCCTTCTTGGTTGCACTCTGCACCCTGAACCAGTTGCCCACCAAATCTGTCAATCAGCCCTCCTTGTAATACTGAAAAGCAAGCCCTCTATTCTTATAATGATTGTCTATGCTGTTTTTAAAGATGTTCAATGTGCTGCTACTGACGATGTTTTCTGGCAGCTGGTTCCAGTGTTCCACTACAGCCTGCAGGCCTGCAGTATAGCAGGTCAACTTCTGGAGAAGCGGTAAGATGGTGGCCGGTTGCCACTTCAAGAGCGGCGACGCTTCTGCCAGATCGCAGCAGCGTTCTCGCGGTTTCAGAACCTCTATTCTATTCATTTTGTCCCTTCTTGCTGTCATTCATACTTATGCTTAGAAGAATCTTAATGCTCTGGTCGAGTTTTGACCCGTTCCATTCCAGGCGCGAGTCGATATCCTTCACCTTTGATAACAGTGCGTTGGTATCACTTGTGGCACCAGGTTCAGGACGGACGTCTTGTGCTGAGTCGCCAGCTATGGGATCGACAGCTACATCAGCTTCTGAACGCAGAGGTAGACGAGGACGGGACACGATCCACATTTTCGCTCACTACAGGGTCCGGTTCTCCCCCAGCCTGCAGAGGCTCCGAATCGGTCTGAAAGAGGTGACAACGGTAAATTCGCATGAATGCAAATACGTATTTTGAACCAGAACCAGAACGGTTTCCGCTCTGGTTTTTTAGAAGAAAAAAAACAGAGAGGAAAAACCAGCAAAAGAATTGCACTTGTCTAGAAACTGTAATGGAGATGGCAAAAAGTTCTTTATTTTTTACAAGCTGAGTTAAGTTTATAGCACAGTGGGTCCACTGGAGGTGAATGGCACTGTATTAAGTGAGGATGTTGAGATGATTGTGGAGCTGAAGAAGCAGTTTAAATCATCGTTTACAGTGGAAGATATAACCAATCTGCCAACCGTAGATTATGGGTCAATGACAGGGGATAGGATAAATGATGTGGACTTTATTGATAGTGATGTTTTGCTCAATCATATTAGGAAAATAAAACCAAACAAGGCAGTAGGACCTGATGAAATGTTTGCCAGGCTACTGCGTGAAGCTAAAAATGAACTGACAATTCCACTTAGTATAATATTTTATAGATCAGTTTCACAAAGTGAAATTCCAGAAGACTGGAAGAGGGCAAATGTAGTTCACACTTTCAAGAAAGACAAAAGAGGAAAGTTGAAAACTACAGACCTATAAGCCTAACATCCCTAGTCTGCAAGGTACTTGAATCATTATCAAGGATACAATAGTTAATTTTCTGGAGTGGCATAATGAATAGACCATGTCCTTGGTCAGATATCTTTGCTGTGATTGGTTGTGGAGATCTACCTAGATCTGAACGAGCTGAGGAATATTTTTTTGGCGCTTTCCGGAGATAAACCTAGTAAGTGGGCGTGATTGAGGTGACTTAGGGTCCAGTAAGTTTGTATACTTTCTGGGGGCGAGGCATCCATAACTGCATATTTTAGCATCAGGTCTAAGGTGATGTGTAATACGAATGGCCTCAAAATAGATACTGACTAAATATGCGCACCAAATAGGCACAGTCTGTAAGTCCAAGAAACCTAAACTGAAACATAAAAGTTACACGGCTATTGCTACGGTTGGGACTTGGAAGAGGCCCTGCCCTCTCCCTGATCATTAAAAAAAGATATATAAACCCCTGGAGAGGTAGTGTCTATGACGTGATGAGGTTTCTATGGCGATGGCTTCTGGCACTAAGCCAGACTAGGAACATTGCTTGATTGAGTCCAGACCATGAATCATGATCATGGACGTGACCTAAATAAATGCGAAAAGAAGGTTTTCTGTTGACTGTACTGTTCATATATTTGTACTGAGCTACCAAGGTTTGTAGCATTTTGCATGGCTCCAGAGGTGGATTCAGTCTATGGATTTGCCATCAGTCAGTAGATATGTAATTGTCTACAGATGACACAAAGACATTGATTGATTGTTTGTTTGGGCTTAGGGGTGCATCAACTGCTACTGGTTATAAAGACATAAAGACATAAAAGATTACTGCAACTATGAGCCACAGGGGCCCTTCTTGATTGCACTCTGTACACTCAACCAGTTGCCCACCAAATCAGTGGATGAGCGCTCCCTGGAATACTGAAAAACAAGCCTTCTATTCTTATAATGAGTGTCTATGCTGTTTTTACAGATGTTCAATGTGCTGCTACTAACAATTGTTTCTGGCAGCTGGTTCCAGTGTTCTATTACCATGTTGGTGAAGAAAGACTGTCTTAACCTCGTTCTGCTGTGATTAACTTTAATTTTGAATTGATGACTTCTAATTGCATCATTTCTGTTAAATTAAAACATTTCCCCAAGATATCCCTTCTTCAGACCATGGACAAATTCAAAGACCTCTATAAGATCTCCTCTCGGCCTTCTATATCTAAGTGAAAACATATTCAACTTCTTCAATCTTTCCTCATATGCCAGGTTGCTTATACCATTAACCATTTTTGTAGCCCTCTTTTGTACTCTCTCTAAAAGCCAATAATCCTTTTCATAGCTAGGAGACCAAGCTTGGATGCAGTATTTCAAATGTAGCCTGACATTTGCACAGTAATGCTTCCTGATGACTTCCTCATTTATGTATAATACATTCCTATTTATTGCCCCGAGCATTCTCAGTGCCTTCTTCCTGGCTTCCTTGGTCTGTTCTGATGCCCGCAATTTTTGTGTTTATAATAACACCTAAATCCTTCTCCTGTTGAGTCACTGATAATACCTGGCCACCCATCAAGTGTGGTTATGTAGAACCTATTGACATAAAGACATAAAATATAAGTGCAACTATGAACCACAGGAGCCCTTCTTGGTTCCACTGTGTGGAAACAATGCACTAGTTATCCATTAATTAGCCCTCCCTGGAATGCTGATGATTTTATGATAAGATTAAGATGACTTTAATGAAGAAGCATCGACCACCATAACATTTGTGGAGCAGTGTTCTGAATATTTTAGCTGGCTCAACGCTGAATGCTGCTGGACAAATGCTTGCTGGACAAATGCTGAATGCTGCCACTGATATGTTGAAGTTTTCACCCCATTGAAAGCACTGACATTTTGCCTCCAGGCATAGATGATGGGTCATACTCTGGCTACAGCAATGTTTTTTTTTTAGAGTTGATGACTAGTGTAAATACTATCATGTGGTACTTATGTGTGTCATGTGGATAACCTGGAAAAGAGGTATCTATTTTAGGTGAAACACCTTGTATGCATTGTGCCACAGCTGAGAAATGTTGAATATAATCTGATTTTTACCTATACCTTTCATTATACAATTATTCTTTAATATACTATGGATGTATTTACACTGACATTTGCATAGTGCAGTCTGCACTATACAGATTGATCACACACTTTGATACAAATGATTGATTTTACATCCGTGAGTAAGCTGAATGTTGATACTATGATACTCAGAGCTAGTTTTGTGCCAGTAAGTTTTGTTTGCTGTTCTTCTGTGAATAGTATCATTTGCCCATGATTCACTGCATTTTGGTAGCTATAGACACATTTTCATGCTGATATTTGAGTTATTTATTTGAGATATTTTGTCACTTTTTTTTTCTTCACAGAATTTGGCATACTTTTTAAAAAAATGATGAAGCATTAGTACCATACTGGTTGTTCCACAACTCCCACTTGTATTCTACAGCTTGTTTTCAATCCATGCACTTTTTGGGCTCCAACATCAGTAGCTTCCTGTTCTCCAGCGTTTTTTTAAGGGGCCATTTTTTGGTGATGGGTGGGGGGGTCCAAGATCATTTTGTATTCTCTGACTCTATGGTCAGGAGTACCTTTTTTATTCTGACTCCCGGCTAGTGAACCACTTTTCCCACATTCGTTCGCTAGCTAGCAGTCAGCTGGCACAAGTGGTTGGCATCAGAAAAGCTAGAGGGGAACACTCAACAATTACTGTCATTTGCTTCCTGGAAAGCATTTATCATCTTCCATTCACCTGCACTGGCATGGTGTCATATGACTTACCCGTTCCACAGGAGCATAGCTTGCAAACCTTGCTCCCGGCTCAAAGCCATAATTTTTTACTCTGGCGTTTTGAAAACCTCCATGCCTCCTCTTGTTGTGTATCCTAAAGCTGTCGGGTCTGCCATTAAAGGTGCATCCCGGATATCCACAACGCACCTTCTGTTCAGAAGGGGAAAGCCTCTCTCCAGCTCTCTTCCGCTTCGGCATAATGTGATGATCCGACCCTGTTCTCACAGTACCTACACAAAAAACTTCAAATTCCCAGAACCGTCAACTCGGAAGAACCGTGGTCACTTCTTCAAGGTCGTAAACTAAAGCCGGGTACAGATCCAATTGTTGGTGGTTCCCTACATCACCTGGTTTGATTATCAAGATATTTATTTTTGATCTAGACGGCGAGATATATCTTCGGTTGTAATATAATTTATCTGCATAAAATATACAGTAATAAAACATGGATGCATAACCTCAGAATATGGTGCCTCACTAGTGACATCTTTTGGCAAACAGCCGCAGGTAATCCAGTTGATAGATGAAACCGTGAAAACTCACCTAACCGGAAATTACTAGTGAGAAAGAGGTGCAAAATAAAGGAGGGAAGCAATAAGCGAGAGCTGAAGAAAACATATACAGTTGTGAATAGCCACCTTACAAATAGCATGAAGCTGTACCTGATATAAATTTGTTTTATAATACAACTCTGCGTTCATTCATCCTATTTCTATCATAATCTCTCGCCCACCGTCGTTGGCAGTGTTTCGTCTCTACATTTTGAAGTTATGGCTTTAAACAAATTAAATGTGAATGGAAATGTAGTTTTCACGACTTACTAGAAACACAAAAAAAATCATGTGCATCCGCCCGGCACACAGTTTTGACATTCTAGCGTCTGTGTGTTGGTCAAAAGCCTTCCCACCAATTTCCGTCATAGGCTATTTCCGGTGGAAAGTTGTCGCTGCCGAAGATTTGTGTACGACGTCAAGGAACTCCTTTACGTGGAAAAAGCTCCATGCGTGTCTTGGGAGGGGGGAGATGGGATGGATGGGGAGCAAATTGCAATTCATTTTTGGGGATTCATCTTCTTTCGAGGAATTCGACGGGTTTTGCTTTTTCGAGAAATCGTAAATAATTTTTTTTTTTCTGAAGCTCGAATCAAACCAGCAGTTTGTATGTTCCTAGTCTCCGGGGACGAGTTTCCACCACGGAGGAATGGCCCGCAGTGGTAAATTTCCACCGTCGTACGTTGTCGTGTTGGTACTTTTTTTCACCTCTGTGCTGAGGGTCGTGTACGTCTGCGCTTCAAGGCCAGTTGTAGACGAATGGAGCAGGTTTGATGCATTAGTTAGTTAGTTATTGGTTTTACGACACATCGACCGTTGAGTCATGCAGCGTCGCCAATCTCTCACGCCGATTGGTCGCGGGTGAAGAGTAGCGGCATGTGAGACTCGAACCCACAACCTTTCGATTGCGAGACGAGCATCTTACCCTCAGGCTACTCGTCCCCAGGTTTTATGCATCGTGGGACCTCTATCAGAGGGATGGGCTGCACTTTTCTGAGAAGGGGGTCCATGTGTTAGGCAAAATATACGAGCATGTCCTTCAGGGAAACTAGGAAATGGGGTGGGGAGGGATGAAATTGTATTGCCAACTCAGGAATATTCCAATAGTGTCAGCCAAGGCAATAGAACCTCAAAGTCTGCAAATAAGGGCAGCAGCAACTCAAGGGGACAGAGTTATAGTTCATCTAGTGATAAAAGAACTCCTCAATATGAAAAAGCCAAAGGTGGTTATGGAGAATTTGTTAAGTGTATGATGTTTAATGCTCAGAGTATCCGTTCCAAATTTGATGTGTTCAAGTGTTATGTTGCTGAGGAGGAACCAGATTTTGTTTGCATTACGGAGGCATGGGTCAGTGAAGGGTATTTTGGAGATAACTTACAGGACTATGAGATCCAGGGATACAATATGTTTTCGTGCAATAGGGGTCCAGCAATGAAAGGGGGTGGTGTAATGCTCTATATAAATAGCTTATTCAGTTCTCAAAAAGTAGCAGGTGGGGATAAAAATGTGTCTGTGGAGTCCATTTGTCTTGATGTCACTGTGGGAAAAGGCAACAGCAATACTCTTAGGATAGGAGCTTTCTACCGATCAGGAACCCTGCCACATTCTCAGCAACTGGAGCTTGACAAGGTGATTTGTGAGGAAATCAGTAGAAACTTTAAGAGGAAGTGCCTTATTCTCGGTGACTTTAATCTAAAAGGTTATGAAAATGCTGGTGTTGGCTCCCCATCATGCAAAATGTTTAGGAAATGCCTTGAAGAGGACCTGTTCTTACACCAGTTTGTATCGGAACCTACCAGTCATGGTTTATTCTTGGACCTTGTATTCTCGGATTTAAGTGACTTGGTTCAAGACTTGACTGTAGGCGAAACTCTGGGAAAAAGTGACCATAACATAGTTAGATTCAAGGCACATGTAGGGGAAATTATCAAGGATAATTTGGTAAAGGTTCCAAATTTCAACAGAGCAGACTTTAACGGCATGAGAGCGGCTTTAAGTGCCATCAGATGGGAGGAAGAATTCGCCAATTTAAATGCCTGTGAAATGTGGGAAAAGTTCAAATCTTACTTGAAGGAAACTCAGATTAGACATGTCCCCCAAAAGCAAAGACGCAAAAGAAGGGTAGGAAAGCCAGCATGGCTTACACCAGACGTGATAAAAGCAATTAAGGCTAAGAAAACTGCATTTAGAGTTTTTAAAGAAGCCTCAAATGTCGTTAATCTAAAGGCGTATCGAAAAGCTAGAGACACTGTGAAGCAAAAAACCAGAGCAGCAAAGCGAGCAAAAGAACTGGATTTAGCTAGAAACTGTTATGGGGACAGTAAAAAGTTCTTTAGTTTCTACGAGCTGAGTAAAGTTTCTAGCACAATTGGTCCACTGGAAGTAAACGGGACTACATTGGGTGAGGATAGTGAGATGGTTGAGGAGCTGAGCAAGCAGTTCAAATCAGTGTTTACATTGGAAGATATGACCAATCTGCCGACCGTACACCATAGTTCAGTGACATGGGATCTGACAAATGATGTTGATTTCATTGATAGTGATGTTGTTTACAATCATATCAGGAAAATAAAGCCAAATAAGGCAGCAGGACCTGATGAAATTTATGCTAGGGTGTTGCGGGAAACTGAAAAGGAACTGGCATTTCCACTTAGTATAATATTTTGTAGATCAGTTTCACATAATGAAATTCCAACCCATTGGAAAAGGGCAAATGTAGTTCCTATTTTCAAGAAAGGAGAAAGAGGGAAAGTTGAAAACTATAGGCCAGTAAGTCTCACATCCCTAGTCTGCAAGGTACTCGAATCAATTATCAAGGATAGAATAGTTAGTTATCTGGAAGGTAGCAGATTGATTCAAGATACTCAACATGGGTTTAGAAAAGGACGATCGTGTCTTACAAACCTCTTGGACTTTTTGAACTTTGCCACAGAACAATTTGATCAAGGAAATCAGGTTGATGTAGCATATCTTGACTTTAGTAAGGCCTTTGACAAGGTACCCCATAAACGGTTAATGATACAGCTTCAGTCCCATGGTATTGCAGGTAGCATCTTAAAATGGATAAAGTTGTGGCTTTCAGATAGACAGGAAAGAGTGATGCTAAATGGTACAAAGTCATCATGGCAAAATGTTCTTAGTGGAGTCCCCCAGGGGTCAGTACTGTACAGAGTGCAACCAAGAAGGGCCCTTGTGGCTCATAGTTGCACTAATATTTTATGTCTTTATGTCTTTATGTCTAATGGGAATGGAGTGAGAAGGTGGCCGACATCTTGCGTCTGGCGGCCTGGTGTAACAAAGTTCCTAAAAAATGTACCGTGTTAACTGTAAAATATGTATACTGCACAATACCATAATTCTGGTCTGTAAGTGTAAATGCTGTGACCCCGTAAGCCAGCCGACATGCAACTCATGAACTTGAGCCGGCCGGTGGCTTGCCGCCGCGGCCACTACTTGCTTGTCACAGCCTACGCAATACAGGAGGCGCCGGACTTTATATGTGCGATGTTGGCCGGCAGAGTAAATCCCTGCGGTAAATCCCTGCGTGGGCACATACCATCAGTGATGTCGACGAGTCAATCTCGCCCGAAGGCCTGTCAATCTCGCCTGAAGGCCTGTCAATGTCACCCGAAGGCCTGTCAATGTCACCTGAAGGCCTGTCAATGTCACCCGAAGGCCTGTCAATGTAGCTTGAAGGCCTGTCAATGTCACCTGGAGGCCTGTCAATGTCACCTGAAGGCTTGTCAATGTCACCCGAAGGCCTGTCAATGTCACCTGAAGGCCTGTCAATGTCACCTGAAGGCCTGTCAATGTCACCTGAAGGCTTGTCAATGTCACCTGAAGGCCTGTCAATGTCACCTGAAGGCTTGTCAATGTCACCTGAAGGCCTGTCAATGTCACCTGAAGGCTTGTCAATGTCACCTGAAGGCCTGTCAATGTCACCTGAAGGCCTGTCAATGTCACCTGAAGGCTTGTCAATGTCACCTGAAGGCTTGTCAATATCACCTGAAGGCTTGTCAATGTCACCCGAAGGCCTGTCGATGTCGCCTGAAGGCCTGTCAATGTCACCTGAAGGCCTGTCAATGTCACCTGAAGGCTTGTCAATGTCACCCGAAGGCCTGTCAATGTCATCTGAAGGCTTGTCAATGTCACCTGAAGGCTTGTCAATGTCTCCTGAAGGCCTGTCGATGTCGCCTGAAGGCCTGTCAATGTCTCCTGAAGACCTGTGCACACCGGCACAATGCGCTGGTTCATCACAATACATGGTCGTCGACGGCAGCGTCTCTGGAGTCGCGGACACCGGCTGTCTCTGCAGTCTCCGCGGCTATCTCTGTCGCCGGTACCGGCTATCTCTGTCGCCGGTACCGGCTGTCTCTGTCGCCGGTACCGGCTGTCTCTGTCGCCGGTACCGGCTGTCTCTGTCGCCGGTACCGGCTGTCTCTGTCGCCGGTACCGGCTGTCTCTGTCGCCGGTACTGGTTACCTTTGTCGCCGGTACCGGCTGTCTCTGTCGCCGGTACCGGCTGTCTCTGTCGCCGGTACCGGCTCTGCGCTTGTCGCCGGTACTGGTTACCTTTGTCGCCGGTACCGGCTTCTCTGTCGCCGGTACCGGCTGTCTCTGTCGCCGGTACCGGCTATCTCTGTCGCCGGTACCGGCTGTCTCTGTCGCCGGTACCGGCTGTCTCTGTCGCCGGTACCGGCTTTCTGTCGCCGGTACCGGCTGTCTCTGTGCCGGTACCGTCCGTTTTTGGCTGTTTTGTCGCGGACCGGCTATTCTTGCGGTACCGGCTTGTTTGTCGCCGGTACCGGCTGTCTCTGTCGCCGGTACGCTTCTTTGTCGCCGGTACCGGCTTCTGTCGCCGGTACCGGCTATCCTGCCGGTTTGTTCGGACTGGTTATTTGTGCCGGTACTTTGTCGCCGGTACCGGCTGTCTGTCGCCGGTACCGGCTGTTATCTCTGTCGCCGGTACCGGCTGTCTCTGTCGCCGGTACCGGCTGTCTCTGTCGCCGGTACCGGCTGTCTCTGTCGCCGGTACCGGCTGTCTCTGTCGCCGGTACTGGTTACCTTTGTCGCCGGTACTGGTTACCTTTGTCGCCGAAGTATCCCCTGCTCGGCACGACGAGCGGTCTGGTGCTCGTGACGTCACGTGTGCTCGTGGTATGCGCACACCGCGCACCCCCCCGCAGAACGCGTGCTGACTGGGCGGCCATCGGCCGTTTGTGTATTTCACCGGCCATGTGTGTATTTTACCGGCCGTGTGTGTACTTTACCGGCCGTGTGTGTATTTTACCGGCCCTGTGTGTACTTTACCGGTCATGTGTGTATTTTACCGGCCCTGTGTGTACTTTACCGGTCATGTGTGTATTTTACCAGCCATGTGTGTATTTTACCGGCCATGTGTGTATTTTACCGGCCGTGTGTGTACTTTACCGGTCATGTGTGTACTTTACCGGTCATGTGTGTACTTTACCGGTCATGTGTGTATTTTACCGGCCCTGTGTGTACTTTACCGGTCATGTGTGTACTTTACCGGCCGTGTGTGTACTTTACCGGCCGTGTGTGTATTTTACCGGCCCTGTGTGTATTTTACCGGTCATGTGTGTATTTTACCGGCCCTGTGTGTACTTTACCGGTCATGTGTGTACTTTACCGGTCATGTGTGTATTTTACCGGTCATGTGTGTACTTTACCGGCCGTGTGTGTACTTTACCGGTCATGTGTGTATTTTACCGGCAGTGTGTGTATTTTACCGGCCGTGTGTGTACTTTACCAGCCATGTGTGTACTTTACCGGCCGTGTGTGTACTTTACCGGCCCTGTGTGTATTTTACCGGTCATGTGTGTATTTTACCGGCCGTGTGTGTACTTTACCGGCCGTGTGTGTACTTTACCGGTCATGTGTGTATTTTACCGGCCGTGTGTGTACTTTACCGGCCGTGTGTGTACTTTACCGGTCATGTGTGTATTTTACCGGCCGTGTGTGTACTTTACCGGCCCTGTGTGTATTTTACCGGTCATGTGTGTATTTTACCGGCCGTGTGTGTACTTTACCGGCCCTGTGTGTATTTTACCGGTCATGTGTGTATTTTACCGGCCGTGTGTGTACTTTACCGGCCCTGTGTGTACTTTACCGGTCATGTGTGTATTTTACCGGCCTGTGTGTACTTTTGCCGGTCTGTGTGTATTTTACCGGCCGTGTGTGTACTTTTGTGTGTACTTTAGGCCGGTCATGTGTGTATTTTACCGGCCGTGTGTTTTACTTTACCGGCCTGTGTGTATTTTACCGGCCGTGTGTGTACTTTACCGGCCCTGTGTGTACTTTACCGGCCCTGTGTGTATTTTACCGGTCATGTGTGTATTTTACCGGCCGTGTGTGTATTTTACCGGCCCTGTGTTGTGTGTATTTTACCGGCCGTGTGTGTACTTTACCGGCCCTGTGTGTATTTTACCGGTCATGTGTGTATTTTACCGGCCGTGTGTGTATTTTACCGGCCCTGTGTGTACTTTACCGGTCATGTGTGTATTTTACCGGCCGTGTGTGTACTTTACCGGTCATGTGTGTATTTTACCGGCCGTGTGTGTACTTTACCGGCCCTGTGTGTACTTTACCGGTCATGTGTGTATTTTACCGGCCGTGTGTGTATTTTACCGGCCATGTGTGTATTTTACCGGCCATGTGTGTATTTTACCGGTCATGTGTGTACTTTACCGGCCGTGTGTGTACTTTACCAGCCATGTGTGTATTTTACCGGCCCTGTGTGTACTTTACCGGCCCTGTGTGTACTTTACCGGCCGTGTGTGTATTTTACCGGCCCTGTGTGTACTTTACCGGCCGTGTGTGTACTTTACCGGTCATGTGTGTACTTTACCGGTCATGTGTGTATTTTACCGGTCATGTGTGTACTTTACCGGTCATGTGTGTACTTTACCGGTCATGTGTGTACTTTACCGGTCATGTGTGTACTTTACCGGCCGTGTGTGTATTTTACCGGCCCTGTGTGTACTTTACCGGCCGTGTGTGTACTTTACCGGTCATGTGTGTATTTTACCGGCCGTGTGTGTATTTTACCGGCCGTGTGTGTATTTTACCGGTCATGTGTGTACTTTACCGGCCCTGTGTGTACTTTACCGGCCCTGTGTGTACTTTACCGGCCCTGTGTGTACTTTACCGGCCGTGTGTGTATTTTACCGGCCGTGTGTGTATTTTACCGGCCGTGTGTGTATTTTACCGGCCGTGTGTGTATTTTACCGGCTCTGTGTGTGTATTTTACCGGCCCTGTGTGTACTTTACCGGCCGTGTGTGTATTTTACCGGCCCTGTGTCTACTTTCCCGGCCCTGTGTGTACTTTACCGGCCCTGTGTGTACTTTACCGGCCCTGTGTGTACTTTACCGGCCCTGTGTGTACTTTACCGGTCATGTGTGTATTTTACCGGCCCTGTGTGTATTTTACCGGCCGTGTGTGTATTTTACCGGCCCTGTGTGTACTTTACCGGTCATGTGTGTATTTTACCGGCCGTGTGTGTATTTTACCGGCCGTGTGTGTATTTTACCGGCCCTGTGTGTACTTTACCGGCCGTGTGTGTATTTTACCGGCCCTGTGTCTACTTTCCCGGCCCTGTGTGTACTTTACCGGCCCTGTGTGTACTTTGCCGGTCATGTGTGTACTTTACCGGTCATGTGTGTACTTTACCGGTCATGTGTGTACTTTACCGGCCATGTGTGTACTTTACCGGCCGTGTGTGTACTTTACCGGCCCTGTGTGTACTTTACCGGCCCTGTGTGTACTTTACCGGCCCTGTGTGTACTTTACCGGCCATGTGTGTACTTTGCCGGTCATGTGTGTACTTTACCGGCCCTGTGTGTACTTTACCGGCCCTGTGTGTACTTTGCCGGTCGTGTGTGTACTTTACCGGTCATGTGTGTACTTTACCGGTCATGTGTGTACTTTACCGGCCATGTGTGTATTTTACCGGTCATGTGTGTATTTTACCGGCCCTGTGTGTACTTTACCGGCCGTGTGTGTACTTTACCGGCCCTGTGTGTACTTTACCGGCCATGTGTGTACTTTACCGGCCGTGTGTGTACTTTACCGGCCCTGTGTGTACTTTACCGGCCCTGTGTGTACTTTACCGGCCCTGTGTGTACTTTACCGGCCATGTGTGTACTTTGCCGGTCATGTGTGTACTTTACCGGCCCTGTGTGTACTTTACCGGCCCTGTGTGTACTTTGCCGGTCATGTGTGTACTTTACCGGTCATGTGTGTACTTTACCGGTCATGTGTGTACTTTACCGGCCATGTGTGTATTTTACCGGTCATGTGTGTATTTTACCGGCCCTGTGTGTACTTTACCGGCCGTGTGTGTACTTTACCGGCCGTGTGTGTACTTTACCGGCCGTGTGTGTACTTTGCCGCACATTTCCCAGGTCGCCACCTAAGCGATTCATCGACGTAAATCATTGCCACACCATTCCTGGGTAACGACGTCTTGTCATCGTACATTTCACTTTCGGTTACCTACCCACCACAAATAACACTGATGTGATATATGTTCGACGGTTCCATACGGTGCAAATTCAGCTCCAGCTTGTCCGCTCCTGCCACACACTGGTGCTGTTGTCCGCTGGTGCTCCAAACTGGTGCCGTTGTCCGCTGCTCCTATAGACTGGTGCCGTTGTCCGCTCCTGCTGCAGGCTGGTGCCGTTGTCCGCTGGTGCCGTTGTCCGCTCCTGCTACAGACTGGTGCCGTTGTCCGCTGGTGCCGTTGCCCCCTCCTGCTACAGGCTGGTGCCGTTGTCCGCTCCTGCTACAGACTGGTGCCGTTGTCCGCTGGTGCCGTTGCCCCCTCCTGCTACAGGCTGGTGCCGTTGTCCGCTCCTGCTACAGACTGGTGCCGTTGTCCGCTGGTGCCGTTGTCCGCTCCTGCTGCAGACTGGTGCCGTTGTCCGCTGGTGCCGTTGTCCGCTCCTGCTGCAGACTGGTGCCGTTGTCCGCTGGTGCCGTTGTCCGCTCCTGCAACAGGCTGGTGCCGTTGCTGTAAGAAACGACGTACTGGATGTCACGAGGCGTGTGTGATGTGGCGCAAGCATATTGTTGGCATGCACAGTTCTGAGCTCATGGTCAAGCAACATACAATTCTCATTTGATGCATGAATCTTAGACGAGTGATTTAACTAAATATTTACTTTGTAAGATATTAAATTACTTTAATCCATCACTGCTCACGAAATTTATCTCAACCCAGTGCTGAAAAGTAGCTTCAGAACAAAGAAGAGCAAATAGTTATATCCAGCCGGATATACCTTCAGCAAGCCCAATGCTTTCTAGTTGCAAAACACATTAAAGGCGTGTATTATTCATACTGAATAAGACACGTGCATTTCCATTTTCCGCATCATGGGCGGTCCCAGGTAAATCTGCAGAGGGGAAGTGTGCTTTCCAAGCTTCGCATCCGAGTCGCCGAAGGATTTCAGCAGAAACGTTAGCATCTTCGAAAGGTGCCTCATGCATACCTGGCCAATGGCGGTGCCAGGTGAAGCATTTTGTGAGATATATTGTGTCTTGGTACTATATTTTTGCAACTTGCGTGGAATAATCCGCGTGTGTATCAAACTGTGAGCATAACCCCAATATTGGTGTTACTGGCTCTGCCTATGATACAATTGCATAAAGAACGTGGTCTTCTCAAAATGTTCATGACATACCTAGAAGAATGAAACATGGGACATGCGGTAACATGGATATGTGGCAATATCATGTGCATCAAGTTGCCTCCCTAATTCGATTCGCTGATTCCACCATTGCGCAAGTATGCCGTTGGCAAGTGATATCCGGCCGAGGTCAAGTACGTACTCACCAGTTGGTCATGCTGCGAGCCACAGGTGCCCTAGAAGCAGGGTTCGCCGCCGCGGCCGCCGTGGCCACCTGTCGACGGTCAGCGACGAGGTCAGCCACTCGGACATGGGTCAGCCAGGGTCATTTAGGGTCACCCAGGGTCACTTAGGATCACCCAAGGTCACTTATGGTCACCCAGGGTCACTTAGGGTCATCCAGTGTCATCCAGTACAAACCAGGTTCCATCAGGGTCAACTTGGGTCATCCAGGATTATCCAAGTGCACACAGTGTCGCCCAAGCTCATCCAGGGTTAGCAAGGGTCGTTCAGAATCATCTAGGGCTATCCAGAATCATCCAGAATCAGAGTTATCCAGGGTCACCCAGGACCATCCAAGATCGTCTAGAGTTGGACCAGACCTTAGGCTTTCCAAAAGTATACTAGATAGCTTCTCCGTCTCCTCCGCTAAAGCACTGACCGCTATCCCCATTGCCACGAGATGTAAAGCTAGATACTCTAATTTGTTCAGACTCCTTGTCCGCCCTTCAGTGAATAAGCAACATCCACGGCCGTCAAGATGAACTTTTCCTCCCTCTGGAGTCCGACCCACGCCAACATCCCAGGTAACCCGGCAATAGTCTTTACCAAATAACAGATAACGAAGAAGCAGACCCACTAGCACAAATATCACCTTTAAAGGTGTGGCATAATCTAACCTAGCCTAACCTGGCTTAGGACCACCAGATGTGAGACACACATACCACCATGTGTGAAGCACACCTATACCACCAGGTGTGAACACACCTATACCACCAGGTGTGAAGCACACCTATACCACCAGGTGTGAACACACCTATACCACCAGGTGTGAAGCACACCTATACCACCAGGTGTGAACACACCTATACCACCAGGTGTGAAGCACACCTATACCACCAGGTGTGAAGCACACCTGTACCACCAGGTGTGAAGCACGCCTATACCACCAGGTGTGAAGCACACCTGTACCACCAGGTGTGAAGCACACCTGTACCACCAGATGTGAGACACACATACCACCATGTGTGAAGCACACCTAAACCACCAGGTGTGAACACACCTATACCACCATGTGTGAACACACCTATACCACCAGGTGTGAACATACATATACCACTATGTGTGAACAAACATATACCACCAGGTGGGAAGCACACCTACACCACCAGGTGGGAAGCACACCTATACCACCAGGTGTGAACACACCTATACCACCAGGTGTGAACACACCTATACCACCAGGTGTGAACACACCTACACCACCAGGTGGGAAGCACACCTATACCACCAGGTGTGGACACACCTATACCACCAGGTGTGAACACACCTATACCACCAGGTGTGAACATACATATATCACCAGGTGTGAACACACCTATACCACCAGGTGTGAACATACATATATCACCAGGTGTGAACACACCTATACCACCAGGTGGGAAGCACACCTACACCACCAGGTGGGAAGCACACCTATACCACCAGGTGTGAACACACCTATACCACCAGGTGTGAACACACATATACCACCATGTGTGAACACACCTATCCCACCAGATGTGGACACACCTATACCACCAGGTGTGCACACACATATACCACCAGGTGTGAACACACCTATTCCACCAGGTGTGAACACACCTATACCACCAGGTGGGAAGCCCATCGACACAGGCAGATATGAAACACACATATACAGGCAGGTGTGAAGCACACATATACCATCAGGTACAAAATGGTTTCAGTACATCAATCATATATGCTAAGGCAAAGGTAAGTGGTCCATTTTTTGCACTATGGTTGAATAATAGCTGCAACTTTAAACTTAGAAGTTATACCGATGTTCAAAAATACTCGACAATGCAAATCGATACTTTTCACCTTTTGGTTGCTATCAATTGAAGGAAAGAGTTTTTATGTGCATAATAACTGAACTGAAATATCATGCACTTGGTAATTCTCAGCTTTATGCAAGCACTTAATATCAGGTCTAAATTAGCGCGTTTAAACCATGCTTCCCAGCATAGTATTTTGTGTCAATGTGTTACAATGAAATGTGAACATTGCATGTTTAGGATATGATTATGATGCAATGCCGGGCACGAGAGCTCAATCTCACTGAAAAGTGGATTCTCAAAGGAATTTTTGTATCACCACGCAGTGTTAAAGTAATGTTTTTTTTTTTCATTAGGTGTGCGATATCAAAATGAATACAAAATGATACGAAATTTGCCATAGAATTTGTGCGTCTTCAAATACTTTTTATAACCCTTCCAGCTTACATTGTTGCCAATAGTGTAGGTATTTACAACTGTACCTTTGTTCGCTTTGAGATACCTAATACAGAAGAAGCTATAATCGATATAGCGAAAAAATAAACTTGCTATAAACTGGTATTGTTACTTGATCAACACATTCAACACAACACAAACACATTAAAAAAAACATGGGACATAACAATTACGCAGTTACACGAAATACACCCAAAACACAAACTGTGGCACATTATCAACCAAAACACCAGCTAAAAAGAAAGAACACTAACACGACTACATTTCGGACCCACTGCATTCACGCACTCCTACCTCTTACAACAACATCCACGACCACAATGCACAACATGTCAACGAACACTCACAATTAAACACACTCATCTACTGCACCAAACACAACACCAAAAGACACCCCATCACAAACTACTGCAACATGAACAACATTCCGCTAAACATCACTACGCTCCTCAACGACGACCATCCAACATTACACAAACGCCTCTTCCGCTTTCTCGTTATCGCACGCCTACTCCATGAACTATGAAAAAACAAGATATGTTTTTTTTTTAAACAAGAAATCAACAAAAGCGGGAAAAAACACTAACCCCACCCTAAGCTAACTGAAACTAACGTTCTTGCAATGTGTCAAAAACTGGCGATGGCCCAACCCCAACCCCCCTCTCCCAACTACACCCCCACCCCATGGCACCTCCCGGACTGGCAAATCTTCTCTTCCGCACCAGCTCAGCCTCGACCAGTATCACCATCTCATCTGTCTACAAGTCGACTGAACGTTCCTCATTTCTACGCTCCAAACTTCAAGACGTCTCAGCTCTACCTCGACTCACCTCAACCAGCCAGCTTTATTCTTCTTCGCCCCCTCTTATCCTCACCACGATACTCCTTATACCCGTTCACCCCCACCAAAAATCAGTACAAATCACTAACACCACAATGCCCACCTGGAAACAGCCGACAAATGCCACCACACGGTGGCAGGCTGGTAAACACACTGACACAGCCGACATCACCACACGGTGGCAGGCTGGTAAACACACTGACACAGCCGACATCACCACACGGTGGCAGGCAGGTAAACACATAGACACAGCCGACATCACCACACGGTGGCAGGCTCGTAAACACACTGACACAGCCGACATCACCACACGGTGGCAGGCTGGTAAAGACATAGACACAGCCGACATCACCACACGGTGGCAGGCTGGTAAACACACTGACACAGCCGACATCACCACACGGTGGCAGGCTGGTAAACACATAGACACAGCCGACATCAACACACGGTGGCAGGCTGGTAAACACACTGACACAGCCGACATCACCACACGGTGGAAGGCTGGTAAACACACTGACATAGCCGACATCACCACACGGTGGCAGGCTGGTAAACACACTGACACAGCCGACATCACCAAACGGTGCCAGGCTGGTAAACACATAGACACAGCCGTCATCACCACACGGTGGCAGGCTGGTAATCACATAGACACAGCCGACATCTCCACACGGTGGCAGGCCGGTAAACACATAGACACACAAAAACACACACTGGATGCCTAGTTGTGCTTTTTGAGGATCACCCCTCGAGTTCATGAGTTTAGTATTTCAAGCAACAATGATGACCGATGCCCCGTGGGGAAGTATTGGGCCAATATTCGCTTGTGAGCTGTCATATTGACTTCAATGGTAAGCATACAGCCAGAGTACAGCAGCAATAACTCGCTTTAAAAATCCATCGGGATTATTACGCCACCAATGTTATACAAAAGCACTTGAAAACTATATGCACATGTATATATATATATATATATATATATATATATATATATATATATATATATATATATATACATACATATATAGTGTGTGTGTGTATGTGTGCATGTACCACATCGCTTCATCGACCTCTACGAGCTTCTACCTACATCTACGTGTTCTACAGTATCCTCTACATCTACATCTTCAAGACTATCTACAGTGGTACAGTGCAGCGTTCTTCGTCTTTTCTTCAGCTCCATCTACCTACTACAAGCCACCACTACTACAAGGTCAGTCCGGCGGTGCTGCCACTCCCCCACCCAAGAACCCCCCAACCCCCACCCGATCTTCCCTCTAGTGCCCTCTGCACGATCTTCATCTGATCTGTCTATTTGTGCTCCCTTCAAGCACAGTTTCTGATTTATTTGTGTACTCTTCGTCTTTATCTGCCCCCACTGTTACACCTGTCGGGCTTTCTTCACGCCCTTCCGAACCCCTCCGCCAACTTGTAAACACTACTTTGTTCACTGTGTAACACTACGCCACACACCTGCCATACCACCCTTTAATCAACACCACTAACAAACGAAACACATTCAACACCACAAAACATGAACACCGCACAACCAACTGGCGAGTTCATGATGTCCCTTCGACACAGTGCGCATGCGCAATCATTAGCTCCGCCCACCGGTGCGGTGCAAGACTAGTTTTGGCAGCACTACGGGGCCCGTGTGAACCACGATAACTTCCAGGAACTGGCATTCGTATCGACGATTTCCACATGTAACCCGCCGTACCGCAGGACTCAAGGTCAAGAGCCGTCCGGCAGTCAGCAGGTGACAAGGGTACGCGCGTCCGTCACTGGTCAGGGGTTCTCAAATCAGCCGGACGGCGCTGACTAGTCGAACATTCCACGCAAATGGGGCTTGAGCCACAGTTCCCCTAGGTCCTCATCCTTAACCATTAGGCCTTTGCGGGACCCACCTTCATATCTAAAAAATACCATAGTACACCTCTGGGCGTACGAAAATAATGGAAGCCACACGATCCTAGTCAACTAAAAAATGTCAGCGCTAACTGAACAGTGTTGTGGGATAGGTTCTCGATACGTCTAAGGAGGGTTATGGGGAAGAGGCTCAGCCACTCCATTGTCATGTGTCACTTTTAGAACTTTATACTACGGTGATACTAAACGTATACAACAGCTTATTTAAACTACTGGGACTTAATCTTACAGAAACAACTTATGCTTACATTAATATCAACTAACTGTTGTTGCTATTGTGGTTTAGAAGCGCATCAGCTGCATAGGCTATACATTTTGGTTAATGATATAAGCAACCTGGCATATGAGGAAAGATTGAAGAAATTGAACATGTTTTCACTTAGATATAGAAGGCTGAGAGGAGATCTCATCGAGGTCTTTAAATTTGTCCATGGTCTGGAGAGGGGATATCTTCTGGAAATGTTTGAATTTAACAGAAATGATGCAATTAGAGGTCATAAGTTCAAAATTAAAGTTAACCACAGCAAAACAAGGTTAAGGCAGACTTTCTTCACCAACAGGGCAGTAGAACACTGGAGCCAGCTGCCAAAAACCATTGTCAGTAGCAGCACATTGAACACCTTTAAAAACAGCATAGACAATCATTATCAGAATAGAGGGCATGCTTTTAAGTATTACAGGGAGGGCTGATTGACAGATTTGGTGGGCAACTGGTTCAGTGTACAGAATGCAACCAAGAAGGGCCCTTGTGGCTCGTAGTTGCACTAACCTTTTATGTCTTATGTCTTTATCACAGGATAGGTAATACCTTCACCTGAAATTATGTTTGGACAGGTTCGAGCATCACGATCCCTTATGTGTTTGGACAGGTTCGAGCATCGCGATCCCTTATGTGTTTGGACATGTTCGTGCATCACGATCCCTGACGGTGAACATGAGCGTCACACTTATAAGCGAGATACTGTTATAAACAAAGAGTCAAGCCGTCAGTACACGTCACCAATCACGATGCCAATCCTTCTTGGAGAATGATGCGGATTGTACGTTCATTACGAGGTGTATTCCACCATATTTCACGAAAAATTCAGCATTGTCACCAAGAGGCCACATAAAATGCCACAATCTACAGTATGTCTGGGGCTTAATTCTTTTTCTTCAAATCTCCTCCAAAATGAACCTCCAGGACACAAAATTGGTGTAAGTCGGGAAAAACTATGACCCCTAGTGACGTAACCTTTGGGGAACAATTCTTGTTTGGGGGTGGTGTCGGGCCCTACTCGTCGAGCGCTTTCCGATAGCACCTCTTTCGTTTTCGTGTGACGCTTAGTTTGGAGATTAGAGGAGGTTCCTATCACCCCCCCCAGACGGGGTGTGATGATCTGACCGCAACAGCCGGCGACTGGACAGGCCGATCGCACCGTGATAGTTGCCGCCGTGGCCACCGGGCATGCCGGTCTCACCGTGATAGTTGCCGCCGTGGCCACCGGGCATGCCGGTCTCACCGTGATAGTCGCCCCCGTGGCCGCCGGGCATTTATTTATTTATTTATTTATTTAACAATACATGCCCTCCACGTGCAGTGGCTATTACGGACAGTCTGGGTCACAGATATTTACAAAGAAAGGATAGATTTGTGGTCAGTAGTGGGAGCAGATGCGCAACAACATTCGTACACCAACATAATACAATACCCATATCACTCTCTGCACTACAAACACCGTGCTTGCAATACTAGCTATAAACGAGTGGTTTGTAGAAGTGATAGGAAAGCGATTTGCCACCCCTGGCGCCGCGCCTGCCCCGGCGTGTGTTCTTGGTGGGCGTTGTCACGGCGACGGCGACGCTCCCCTCGTCTGGTTTTCTCACTTGGGAGGGGTGTCGACTGGCATGCCGTCCTCACCGTGATAGTCGCCCCCGTGGCCGCCGGGCATGCCGGTCTCACCGTGATAGTCGCCGCCGTGGCAACCGGGCATGCCGGTCTCACCGTGATAGTCGCCGCCGTGGCTGCCGGGCATACCGTCGCCGCAGCGGACGCCGCTGTTGAACCCGGACCGGCCGTCCAGTGCCCAGACGTGCATGCTCGGCAGGCCGGGGAGGCCCACGTGCCCGCCGTGCCCGCCGTGCCCGCCGTACTGGCCGGACGGTCCGACGGCCACACCCACCAGGCCGTCTCGGCCGTCTCCGCCGTCTCCGCCCTGGCCGCCGCCTGGGGGCAGGTCACTGGAGGTAGGTTCGCTCGGCAGCGCGCAGCAGTACAGCATTGGTGCTCAGAAGTAGCGGTCAGCAGGTCATGTATCCATTGGCCGGTGTCGCTGCAGTCAGCAGGTCATGTATCTATTGACCGGTGTCGCTGATCAGAAGTAGCGGTCAGCAGGTCATGTATCTATTGGCCGGTGTCGCTGGTCAGTAGTAGCGGTCAGCAGGTCATGTATCCATTGGCCGGTGTCGCTGGTCAGTAGTAGCGGTCAGCAGGTCATGTATCTATTGGCCGGTGTCGCTGCAGTCAGCAGGTCATGTATCTATTGGCCGGTGTCGCTGGTCAGTAGTAGCGGTCAGCAGGTCATGTATCTATTGGCCGGTGTCGCTGCAGTCAGCAGGTCATGTATCTATTGACCGGTGTCGCTGATCAGAAGTAGCGGTCAGCAGGTCATGTATCCATTGGCCGGTGTCGCTGCAGTCAGCAGGTCATGTATCTATTGACCGGTGTCGCTGATCAGAAGTAGCGGTCAGCAGGTCATGTATCTATTGGCCGGTGTCGCTGGTCAGTAGTAGCGGTGTTTGGGAAGAGTAGCGGTCAGCAGGTCATGTATCTATTGACCGGTGTCGCTGACAGAGTAGCGGTCAGCAGGTCATGTATCCATTGGCCGGTGTCGCTGGTCAGAGTAGCGGTCAGCAGGTCATGTATCTATTGGCCGGTGTCGCTGCAGTCAGCAGGTCATGTATCTATTGACCGGTGTCGCTGATCAGAAGTAGCGGTCAGCAGGTCATGTATCTATTGACCGGTGTCGCTGATCAGAAGTAGCGGTCAGCAGGTCATGTATCCATTGGCCGGTGTTGGGGTCATGATTGGTGTGGGTCAGCAGGTCATGTATCTATTGGCCGGTGTCGCTGATCAGAAGTAGCGGTCAGCAGGTCATGTATCTATTGACCGGTGTCGCTCAACAGAAGTAGCGGTCAACAGGTCATGTATCTATTGACCGGTGTCGCTGAACAGTAGTAGCGGTCAGCAGGTCATGTATCTATTGGCCGGTGTCGCTGGTCAGTAGTAGCGGTCAGCAGGTCATGTATCCATTGCCCGGTGTCGCTGAACAGAAGTAGCGGTCAGCAAGTCATGTATCCATTGGCAGGATACGCGTGCTGCTCATCAGAAGTAGCAATCGGAAGCAATCAGAAGCAGCAGTCACTATACCCTGCATCTATTGGCATTGTGCACATGTTGCTAATCGAAAGTAGCAGTCACTGTACCCTGTACACATTGGGATGGCAGGTAAGTTGTTGATCAGAAGTTGCAGTCAGTATACCCTGCATCTATTGGCGGGGTACGCATGTTGCTAATCAGAGTGACAGTCAGTATGTCCTACATCCATCGGGGTAGTGTACGCGGTCTTGAAGTTCCTCCGTCGGGAGGCTCGCAGAAGAGCGATTGTGGACACACACGCTCAAGAGCGAGGCCAGCAACACCCACAAGCCCTGGAAGACAAGAGGAGCGAGAAGCAAGGAGACAAAGCAGCCAGAAGACAAGAGGAGAGAAAAGAAGCGAGAAGACAACAAGCAACAACATCTCCAGGCACCCTCTACGAGGGCGAGGGTGAGTGGTGTGGGGTGCACTCACCTCTATACTCGGCGGCAGCCACCACCAGGAGCGCCGCTGCGACAATCCAAACCCTCATGTTGGTGTGCACAGTGACGTGAACTGTCGGCCGTTAAATAACGCCCCCACCCCCCGCCCCCGGCCCCCTCCCGGCGTGACGTGAGGCAGTTGGGTTCGGCACTCGATAGCATCTGGCGCCGTCTCCTCGAGACACGACCCCGCTTTATACGCCATCACCCTATGCAGTTAGTATATGTGTGATGGATCCCAGTGTATCCTGCGACGAGGCGCTGACGAAGATGCTGCGGCGATGGCCTTCTCCCAGCGTTTGGTGGCGCGGGTGGGCTCCAGGGAGCGGGACGCATGGCGCCCCCCCCCCCCGGCATTCCCGGACACGGGCCGTCAGAGCAGCGGGACGCAGGGTGCCCCCCCGGCATTCCCGGACACGGGCTGTCAGAGCAGCGGGACGCATGGCGCCCCCCCCGGGCATTCCCGGACACGGGCCGTCAGAGCAGCGGGACGCAGGGTGCCCCCCCGGCATTCCCGGACACGGGCTGTCAGAGCAGCGGGACGCATGGCGCCACCACCCCCCCGGCATTCCCGGACACGGGCCGTCAGAGCAGCGGGACGCAGGGTGCCCCCCGGCATTCCCGGACACGGGCCGTCAGAGCAGCGGGACGCATGGCGCCACCCCGCCCCCCGGCATTCCCGGACACGGGCCGTCAGAGCAGCAGGACGCATGGCGCCCCCCGGCATTCCCGGACACGGGCCGTCAGAGCAGCGGGACGCATGGCGCCCCCCCCCCCGGCATTCCCGGACACGGGCTGTCAGAGCAGCGGGACGCAGGGCGCCCCCCCGGCATTCCCGGACACGGGCTGTCAGAGCAGCGGGACGCAGGGCGCCCCCCCGGCATTCCCGGACACGGGCTGTCAGAGCAGCGGGACGCATGGCGCCCCCCCCAGGCATTCCCGGACACGGGCCGTCAGAGCAGGGGACGCATGGCGCCCCCCCCGGCATTCCCGGACACGGGCCGTCAGAGCAGCGGAACGCATGGCGCCCCCCCCCCGGCATTCCCGGACACGGGCCGTCAGAGCAGCGGACGCATGGCGCCCCCTCCCCCCCGGCATTCCCGGACACGGGCTGTCAGAGCAGCGGGACGCAGGGCTGTGGCCGGGAGTTGGTCCAGGGGGCGAACAGCTGAGGAAGGCCCCTTACCTGGAGCGGCAGCTGGGCTGTCCCTGCGGTGGCGGTGGCTGCTGGGACGGCCGTCGCCCCGCGGCCACGGACGGCCGTCGCCACTGAGACGGCCGTCGCCACTGAGACGGCCATTACCACCGGGACGTTTGTGGCTGTCGCCGTCGAGATGGTCTCCCAGGCAGTCGACCTGCGAGCCGTCCTCCTATGAACTGAATGTTCTCGGATAATGCTCTTGAGTGTCTAAGACAGTCTACATCGTTCATAATATTAATGTTATATATATGTATATATATATATATATATATATATATATATATATATATATATATATATATATATATATATATATATATATATATATATATATGAGTAGTTTGGAAGCAGATAATTGGATATGCAGGTTTCGTCGAATACGACTGCGAGTTTAGCGTTGATGATGTTCTTGCTTGTGGATTCCATTGAGCGTATTATGCTCCTTGTCTCTTCATTGTGTTTATGTAGTATTTCGCCGTAGTGCATGATGGTTAATATTGCGATTAGTACATAGGACATACCTGCATTCGATCGACGTTTCATCTTAACCTAAGACATTTTCGAAACCATGAGTTGGGAAGTCACATTGATGAAATATACACTTTTGAAATCATGCTTTGGTTGACTATTCACGTGGGTTATGTGAGTGGGCGCTAGGAGTACTGGAAATGTAGATTTCCGGTGTCACACTGCAAGACATGTCACTATGGGGTGGGGGCTGCCCCTCGTAGAGTTCGAGTGTTCCGCGTACGTTGATTTGCTTGTTGCTACTTGATGTCTGCATCTATGTGTCTGATGTATATTGCCTCTAGGGCAATGAGACATTTGTTGTGGGTGGTTGCGAGTATTTTAGTGTTATCTACCAGTTTGTTTATTGGTTGGTTCACGACACACTTTATGCACATTCACGGCTAATGGCGCCGCCCACACTGTTTCGCCGGTGGGCCGCGGGATTGGGAAATGTCCTGAGTGGCGCTAGAGTCGAACCCTTAGTGTTATCTACCAGCAATAGCAGCAGCAACACCAGTAATAGAGTGAGAACCCAAACCGTGTCTGTGGATAGTACCTGGAATTAAGTGGCAATGTTGTTAACACTCGCACGTCCGGCGGTCCGCGCCAACTTCGCATGTCCGGGGGGGGGGTAGATGTCTGCCCCTTTAAGATCTCTGGACTATGCTAGCTAGCGACAAACGAAAAACGACGTTGGATAGCTGGTGACGGGCTCTATCGAAAGTGTTTCGGTCATTTTTCGCTCACGTCAACTTTCAGGTCACTGGGCCATCATAGGTCAAATTGGATCAGATCAGGTGGGACTCAGATATTGACACATATCGCAGGACCTGTTGTAACAGATAGAAACAAACGGCGAACGCTATTCGACGGTCCTTGAATTGCGCTGTCGACAATAGGTGGTGTAATTTAAGGTTAGGTCAACCGAAACTAAAGTCAAGGTCATGAAGTCATGACCTCAGGTCAAGGTCATGAAGTCGCCTATGGAGGTCATGTAATGTATCAATCGACACGTCTTGGCGATAGAAGCACAATGACGGTAATTTCAGCCTTCTAGCTCAATGCAATGCGATATAATGCGCAGAAATGTGTAGTGATCTCAGGCGACCCCAGAGACCTTGGTGAGGTCACTGAGGAAAAATGTCAGCAGTAACACTGAGCATAGTTTCCATATACATGCCACAACCGTTGTGAGATCATTCCGAGCGCAAATATGCTACCAGGAAACATTTGTATATTTTACCATAGCCCTATAATGGGGAAGCCATGGCCGCGTCCTGACCTAAGGTCAATGCTACGAAAAAAAACGATATGCATATTATGGTCCCTGATGAGATCATGACATGTTATAAGTTTGAAATCAATCACCCAATTATTGTGGAAGTTATGCCACCTAGAACTAGAGTGTAGTTGGGTCACTTCGCCTGACGTGGTGACCTGACCTGAGAAGACCCAGGATTAAAAATGTATAAGGATATGTGGAAAAGACCAATGAACAGCTATGCGAGGTTTGGCCTTGCTAACCCCATTAGTTTAGCGGAAAATGAGGAAAAACCGGAGTGGGAAGATATCTGCCCCCCCCCCCCCCTCCCCCAGGACGTGCGCGGGTTACATAGTTTATTTTAGATATGTGTGGTACCATTCTAAATCGACAAGTGCTGGCCACTTTTCGGGCACAGGTTGCACAATTTGTCGTGCAATTGGGTCAACGTGCTACACGCGACATACGTGAACGTGGTGCGAGAACGTGGTCAAATTATCTACCAACTGAACTATCCTGCCCCCACCCCCACCCCGAGGTCCCAATCTTCGTGACTGCTTTACGTCTGCAGCGTTGCATGCAAAACAGCAGCACATACCTGCCGTGCTCCGTACCGCCCAGCAGTGTGTCGCGATGGAGGAGTACGTACTGGAGCTGGGACGGTGTCACCTACTGGAGCTGGGGCTGTGTCACGTGCTGGAGCTGGGACGGTGTCACGTGCTGGAGCTGGGACGGTGTCACGTGCTGGAGCTGGGACGGTGTCACGTGCTGGAGCTGGGACGGTGTCAGGTGCTGGAGCTGGGACGGTGTCACCGTACTGGAGCTGGGACGGTGTCACGTGCTGGAGCTGGGACGGTGTCAGGTGCTGGAGCTGGGACGGTGTCACGTGCTGGAGCTGGGACGGTGTCACGTGCTGGAGCTGGGACGGTGTCACGTGCTGGAGCTGGGACGGTGTCACGTGCTGGAGCTGGGGCTGTGTCACGTGCTGGAGCTGGGGCGGTGTCACCTACTGGAGGCTGGGGCTGTGTCACGTGCTGGAGCTGGGACGGTGTCACGTGCTGGAGCTGGGACGGTGTCACGTGCTGGAGCTGGGGCTGTGTCACGTACTGGAGCTGGGGCGTGTCACGTGCTGGAGCTGGGACGGTGTCACGTGCTGGAGCTGGGACGGTGTCACCTACTGGAGCTGGGACGGTGTCACGTGCTGGAGCTGGGACGGTGTCACCTACTGGAGCTGGGGCTGTGTCACGTGCTGGAGCTGGGACGGTGTCACTGCTGGAGCTGGGACGGTGTCACGTGCTGGAGCTGGGGCTGTGTCACGCTGGAGCTGGGGCTGTGTCACCTGCTGGAGCTGGGACGGTGTCACGTGCTGGAGCTGGGACGGTGTCACGTGCTGGAGCTGGGACGGTGTCAGGTGCTGGAGCTGGGACGGTGTCACGTGCTGGAGCTGGGACGGTGTCACGTGCTGGAGCTGGGACGTGCACTCTGGAGCTGACGTGTCACTGCTGGAGCTGGGACGGTGTCACGTGCTGGAGCTGGGACGGTGTCACGTGCTGGAGCTGGGACGGTGTCACGTGCTGGAGCTGGGACGGTGTCACGTGCTGGAGCTGGGACGGTGTCAGGTGCTGGAGCTGGGACGGTGTCACGTGCTGGGTGGGACGGTGTCACTGCTGGAGCTGGGACGGTGTCAGTGCTGGAGCTGGGACGGTGTCAGTGCTGGAGCTGGGACGGTGTCACGTGCTGGAGCTGGGACGGGTGTCACGTGCTGGAGCTGGGACGGTGTCAGGTGCTGGAGCTGGGACGGTGTCACGTGCTGGAGCTGGGACGGTGTCACGTGCTGGAGCTGGGACGGTGTCAGGTGCTGGAGCTGGGACGGTGTCAGGTGCTGGAGCTGGGACGGTGTCACGTGCTGGAGCTGGGACGGTGTCACGTGCTGGAGCTGGGGCTGTGTCACGTGCTGGAGCTGGGACGGTGTCAGGTGCTGGAGCTGGGACGGTGTCACGTGCTGGAGCTGGGACGGTGTCACGTGCTGGAGCTGGGACGGTGTCAGGTGCTGGAGCTGGGACGGTGTCACGTGCTGGAGCTGGGACGGTGTCACGTGCTGGAGCTGGGACGGTGTCACGTGCTGGAGCTGGGACGGTGTCACGTGCTGGAGCTGGGGCGGTGTCACGTGCTGGAGCTGGGACGGTGTCACGTGCTGGAGCTGGGACGGTGTCACGTGCTGGAGCTGGGACGGTGTCAGGTGCTGGAGCTGGGACGGTGTCACATGCTGAACGCCGAGGCGGTTCGTGTCATGACAATACCACGTGACGTGCCGAACATCTGCGTTACCACTGGTCCATCCCGAACCGCCCAATACCACCTGGTCGACATCCCGAACATCCTGCCAATTACCACCTGGTAGACATTCCGAACATCCTGCCCATTACCAACTGGTCGACATCCCGAACATCCTGCCCATTACCACCTGGTCGACATCCCGAACATCCTGCCCATTACCACCTGATCGACATTCCGAACATCCTGCCCATTACCACCTGGTCGACATTCCGAACATCCTGCCCATTACCACCTGGTCGACATCCCGAGCATCCTGCCCATTACCACCTGGTCGACATTCCGAACATCCTGCCCATTACCACCTGGTCGACATCCCGAACATCCTGCCCAGTACCACCTGGTCGACATGCCGGATGCCGCGTAGTCGCCCTTCGATTCGATTAATGTGTATTGCGAGATAACGTGTGCAGCGTGCAGACGGGCTCCCCGGAGGAAGCCGCCTATATCAGAGAAGCATCATTTGAAAACAAACACAAACACGTGACATCGTTTGACTATTCGACTTTTGATATTTGACTGCTATTTCGTGCACACCACTATTCGCAACCTGGTCCTCGACATACTATTCGTGTCAGCACTTTAGGAGGTGGGTGTACAACGTGCTGCTTAGACCTGGTCCTCGACATACTGTTCGTGTCAGCACTTCAGGTGGGTGTACAGCGTGCTGCTTAGACCTGGTCCTCGACATACTGTTCGTGTCAGCACTTCAGGTGGGTGCACAGCGTGCTGCTTAGTTGGGTGGACGCCTGGTCCTGGGGACGTGCCCTGGTGCTCGTCCACCCCTCCACCCGTCCACCTCCACTTGCGGTGAAGCCTACACGAACCTACCATTGCCGTGAATTCTGACTCCATCACAAAGGGATGGTGTGGCTATTAAGAGGCCCGCTCAGTAGACCAGTGATGGTAAGGTGCTCAGTATTGTGAGTTTTGAGCCCCGCTCAGTAGACCAGTGATTGTAAGGTGCTCAGTATTGTGAGTTTTGAGCCCCACTCAGTAGACCAGTGATGGTAAGGTGCTCAGTATTGTGAGTTTTGAGCCCCGCTCAGTAGACCAGTGATGGTAAGGTGCTCAGTATTGTGAGTTTTGAGGCCCGCTCAGTAGACCAGTGATGGTAAGGTGCTCAGTATTGTGAGTTTTGAGGCCCGCTCAGTAGACCAGTGATGGTAAGGTGTTCGGTATTGAGTTTTGAGGCCCGCTCAGTAGACCAGTGATGGTAAGGTGCTCAGTATTGTGAGTTTTGAGGCCCGCTCAGTAGACCAGTGATGGTAAGGTGTTCGGTATTGAGTTTTGAGGCCCGCTCAGTAGACCAGTGATGGTAAGGTGTTCGGTATTGAGTTTTGAGGCCCGCTCAGTAGACCAGTGATGGTAAGGTGCTCAGTATTGTGAGTTTTGAGGCCCGCTCAGTAGACCAGTGATGGTAAGGTGCTCAGTATTGTGAGTTTTGAGGCCCGCTCAGTAGACCAGTGATGGTAAGGTGCTCAGTATTGTGAGTTTTGAGGCCCGCTCAGTAGACCAGTGATGGTAAGGTGCTCAGTATTGTGAGTTTTGAGGCCCGCTCAGTAGACCAGTGATGGTAAGGTGTTCGGTATTGAGTTTTGAGGCCCGCTCAGTAGACCAGTGATGGTAAGGTGCTCAGTATTGTGAGTTTTGAGCCCCGCTCAGTAGACCAGTGATGGTAAGGTGCTCAGTATTGTGAGTTTTGAGGCCCGCTCAGTAGACCAGTGATGGTAAGGTGTTCGGTATTGAGTTTTGAGGCCCGCTCAGTAGACCAGTGATGGTAAGGTGCTCAGTATTGTGAGTTTTGAGGCCCGCTCAGTAGACCAGTGATGGCAAGGTGTTCGGTATTGAGTTTTGAGGCCCGCTCAGTAGACCAGTGATGGTAAGGTGCTCAGTATTGTGAGTTTTGAGGCCTGTTCAGTATGGACCAGCCGGAAGTCAGTATTGAGGTCCAACTTGGATGGCCGTTGCCACTCGGGTGACGCTGGGACCCTCAGATGGAGACTTGGACCGAGGAGGGCTAGAGTCTCCCCGAGTTTGTGTCTGAATGGCACTCGGGGTTCGTTCCTCGAGGAGGGCTAGAGTTCGGCCAAGAGCAATCGGAACAGTTCGTTCGCTGCTCGCCGGAGAGACCTGCTGTTGGCACCGCAGCGCGCCGCACTGTGGTCAACAGACGAAGTCGGTGGGACGGTTCGCCGGTCGGCGCTGTGGCACGGTACAGTCGCGGACACGGCACAACGTCGGCGCTGTGGCGCGGTACAGTCGCGGACACGGCACAACGTCGGCGTGGTGGCGCGGTACAGTCGCGGACACGGCACAACGTCGGCGTTGTGGCGCGGTACAGTCGCGGACACGGCACAACGTCGGCGTTGTGGCGCGGTACAGTCGCGGACACGGCACAACGTCGGCGCTGTGGCGCGGTACAGTCGCGGACACGGCACAACGTCGGCGCTGTGGCGCGGTACAGTCGCGGACACGGCACAACGTCGGCGCTGTGGCGCGGTACAGTCGTGGACATGGCACAACGTCGGCGCTGTGGCGCGGTACAGTCGCGGACACGGCACAACGTCGGCGCTGTGGCGCGCTACAGTCGCGGACACGGCACAACGTCGGTGGGCCGGTCGGCAGAGAGATGCCAATCGTTGACGAGATCCTTCCATTCGACACTCACGGACGTAATGTTGAATCTCAAAGCTATTGCTGCGCAGCTATCTCATACGGTGATGTGCAGCGGTGCTACTGCTGCTGCTCTGAAGTGCAGCGGTGCTACTGCTGCTGCGGCTCTGAAGCGTAGCTGATCTACTGCTCATGCTGTTTTGAAGTGCAGCGGTGCTACTGCTGCTGCTGTGAAGTACAGCGGAGCTACTACTGCTGCTGTTTTGAAGTGCAGCGGTGCTACTGCTGCTGCTGTGAAGTACAGCGGAGCTACTACTGCTGCTGCTGTTTTGAAGTGCAGCGGAGCTACTGCTGCTGCTGTGAAGTGCAGCGGAGCTACTACTGCTGCTGTTTTGAAGTGCAGCGGTGCTACTGCTGCTGCTTGAAGTACAGCGGAGCTACTACTGCTGCTGTTTTGAAGTGCAGCGGTGCTACTGCTGCTGCTGTGAAGTACAGCGGAGCTACTACTGCTGCTGTTTTGAAGTGCAGCGGTGCTACTGCTGCTGCTTAAGTACAGCGGAGCTACTACTGCTGCTGTTTTGAAGTACAGCGGGCTACTACTGCTGCTGTTTTGAAGTACAGCGGAGCTACTACTGCTGCTGCTGTTTTGAAGTACAGCGGAGCTACTGCTGCTGCTGCTCTGAAGTGCAGCGGTTCTATTGCTGCTGCTGCTCTGAAGTGCAGCGGTGCTCTGCTGCTGCTGCTCTGAAGTGCAGCGGTGCTACTGCTGCTGCTGCTCTGAAGTGCAGCGGTGCTCTGCTGCTGCTGCTCTAAAGTGCAGCGGAGTTACTGCTGCTGCTCTGAAGTGCAGCCGTGCTACTGCTGCTGCTCTGAAGTGCAGCGGGCTACTGCTGCTGCTGCTCTGAAGTGCAGCGGTGCTCTGCTGCTGCTGCTCTAAAGTGCAGCGGAGCTACTGCTGCTGCTGCTCTGAAGTGCAGCGGTGCTACTGCTGCTGCTGCGGCTCTGAAAGGTGACGCTGTCCAAAGAGGGACTAACGCTGCAAGGTAGAATACGTAGACAGCATCAACCGTCGGCAGACAAAGTTGTTGCATGTGTGCTGCAACACCGACTTCGCTAAGTGGTTTTCTCATGTTTACTCGCATCTCTCCAATGGACTTTATTGCTCATCCGCCATCCCGGGAGCGGACAAGCCTGCTGAAGCCTGCGAGGAGACGACGAGTGCAGCGAGGTGCAGCTTCAGCCGTACGACATGTGGTTGCTGGCCTTGACCGTGTCTCCCAGCCTCTCGCCGTCGGCGCTCGCGTCGTCGTCGGTGGCCCTGCGCGTGACGTCCGAGCCGCAGCAGTGAACGACGCCGTCGGTGTCGGCTGGTGGCGCGCGCAGCTCCCTCTTCCGGCCGCGGGTAAAGAGCGCCTCGATGGCGGCCAGGGACAGGCCTTTGGTCTCCGGCATGAACAGGAGTGTGAACACCAGATATGTCGCCATGAAGGCGGCGTGCGCGAGGAACAGCCCGCCGGTGCCCAGCGCCTCCAGCATGGGCGGGAACGTCAGCATGGAGGCCATGGTGAAGACGCTGTAGGCGGACGTGATCAGCGAGCCGCCCAGTTCGCGCATGCGCAGCGGGAACATCTCGCCGACCAGACAGAAGGGAACCACGCCGAGACCGCAAGAGAAGATGAAGGCGGCCAGCAGTATCAGCACAATCGGCAGGAAGGTGTACCGCTGCAGTGCTGCCACCTGGTAGAAAACAAACAGGCCCACATAGCAGACGACAACGCCCCCTGTCGACGCGAGCAGTAGGGCGCGCCGGCCGCAGCGATCGATCAGAAAAGCGGCCATCACGCCGCCGGCCATTCGGACGCCGCAGAAGAGCGTGGCGCACAAGCGGGCGTCCAGCGGCAGGCCCGCCCGCCGGAAGAACTCGAGCGAGTAGGTGAGCATCGCCATGTAGCCGGAGAAGGTGTGGGCGAGCGTCGCCACCAGCACCAGCGCCAGCGGCAGCGCGTTCTCGCGCCTGGCCAGCAGTCGCAGCGCCGCCGCCGCGCCCGAGTCGACCTGTGCGCCGACCGTGCCTGTGTCGACCTGTGCGCGGACCGGGCCCGAGTCGACCTGTGCGCCGACCGTGCCCGGGTCCACCCGTGCGCGGACCGGGCCCGGGTCCACCCGTGCGCGGACCGTGCCCGTGCCGACCCGTGCGCCGACCGTGCCCGGGTCGACCCGTGCGCGGACCGTGCCCGGGTCGACCTGTGCGCGGACCGTGCCCGGGTCGACCCGTGCGCGGACCGTGCCCGGGTCGACCTGTGCGCGGACCGTGCCCGGGTCGACCTGTGCGCGGACCGTGCCCGGGTCGACCTGTGCGCGGACCGTGCCCGTGTCGACCCGTGCGCGGACCGTGCCCGGGTCGACCTCCACGTCCAGCTCGACGCCCAGCAGGCGCGCCGACCGGCTGGCGTCCTGGAGCCGCGCGCGGCCCACCAGCCAGGCGACGTCGTCGGGCAGCAGCAGCAGCAGCGCGCTGGCCGGCGCCGAGCCCGCCAGTCCGCAGTACACCGCCAGCCACCACCAGGGCAGCAGCTCGCCCAGGTTGATGACCACCATCACGCCGCCGACGCACACGCAGTCCACCATGATGGAGAGCTTGCCGCGGTGGTGCGGCGCCGAGGTGCCGCTGATGTACATCGGGTACACGGCGTACGCCAGCCCGTTACTGATGCCCAGCAGCAGGCGACCTGGCCACACAGGATGTACATCGGGTACACGGCGTACGCCAGCCCGTTACTGATGCCCAGCAGCAGGCGACCTGGCCACACAGGATTACATCGGTACACGGGTACGCCCGTTACTGATGCCTAGCAATGTCAGCATGACGTATACAATGTCAGTATGATGTATACAATGTCAGTATGACGTATTCAATGTCAGTATGACGTATGCAATGTCAGTATGACGCATACAATGTCAGTATGACGTATTCAATGTCAGTATGACGTATACAATGTCAGTATGACGCATACAATGTCAGTATGACGTATTCAATGTCAGTATGACGTATACAATGTCAGTATGACGTATTCAATGTCAGTATGACGTATACAATGTCAGTATGACGGACACAATGTCAGTATGACGTATACAATGTCATTATGACGTATACAATGTCAGTATGACGGACACAATATCAGCATGACGTATATATAGAATATATGGAATACACAGATGGAGCGCAATAGATAGATAGATAGAGAGCAATAGATAGATGTATAGATAGAGTAAATAGAATGAGAGCAACACATATATAGATATATAGAATGGATAATGCGCTGTGTAAGTAAATAAGCTGGAAATGCACGACATATGGACTTGAATGATGAAGACGCCTGTATGACATCGGCAGCAGCACAGGAGCGGATCCAAGGCGAGGCACAGAGACCGTGTATCCCCACCGGCCCCCCTCTAACACCTGACTGACAACACCAGCCGCCCTTCCAACCCCTGACTGACAACACCAGCCGTCCCTCCAGCCCCTGACTGACAACACCAGCCGTCCATCTAACCCCTGACTGACAACACCAGCCGTCCCTCCAACCCCTGACTGACAACACCAGCCGTCCCTCCAGCCCCTGACTGACAACACCAGCCGTCCCTCCAGCCCCTGACTGACAACACCAGCCGTCCCTCTAACCCCTGACTGACAACACCAGCCGCCCTTCCAACCCCTGACTGACAACACCAGCCGTCCCTCCAGCCCCTGACTGACAACACCAGCCGTCCATCTAACCCCTGACTGACAACACCAGCCGTCCCTCCAACCCCTGACTGACAACACCAGCCGTCCCTACAACCCCTGACTGACAACAAAAGTCGCACATTCAGGGACGTACGAGTACACACCCATCACTGGAATTTTTTGCTATCAATGGCGCCACTGCAGAGAAGTAGAGCCAATCTGGACGAATCCTCCTCCCCCAAACAAAAAATCCTAGATCCGCCCCTGCAGCAGCGTACCTACATCGCTTAGGACGCAGTGAGGTAGCGAGTGAGTGACAACATAGGACACGAATGCCATTACGTCGGTAGTGACGTGCACATTCTACCGCGTAGGGAGAACCCCGGCCACTGGGTTATGGAGAACCCCGGCCACTGGGTTATGGAGAACCCTGGCCACTGGGGTGGGGAGAACCCCGGCCACTGGGTTATGGAGAACCCCGGCCACTGGGTTTGGAGAACCCCGGCCACTGGGGTGGGGAGAACCCTGGCCACTGGGTTATGGAGAACCCCGGCCACTGGGGTGGGGAGAACCCCGGCCACTGGGTTATGGAGAACCCCGGCCACTGGGGTGGGGAGAACCCCGGCCACTGGGTTATGGAGAACCCCGGCCACTGGGGTAGGGAGAACCCTGGCCACTGGGGTGGGGAGAACCCCGGCCACTGGGTTATGGAGAACCCCGGCCACTGGGGTGGGGAGAACCCCGGCCACTGGGTTATGGAGAACCCTGGCCACTGGGGTGGGGAGAACCCCGGCCACTGGGTTATGGAGAACCCCGGCCACTGGGTTATGGAGAACCCTGGCCACTGGGGTGGGGAGAACCCCGGCCACTGGGTTATGGAGAACCCTGGCCACTGGGGTGGGGAGAACCCCGGCCACTGGGTTATGGAGAACCCTGGCCACTGGGGTGGGGAGAACCCCGGCCACTGGGTTATGGAGAACCCTGGCCACTGGGTTATGGAGAACCCCGGCCACTGGGTTATGGAGAACCCTGGCCACTGGAAGGCACTGGGTATGGAGAACCCCGGCCACTGGGTTATGGAGAACCCTGGCCACTGGGGTGGGGAGAACCCCGGCCACTGGGTTATGGAGAACCCTGGCCACGGACCTGGACTGGGTGGGAGACCCCGGCCACTGGGTTATGGAGAACCCTGGCCACTGGGGTGGGGAGAACCCCGGCCACTGGGTTATGGAGAACCCTGGCCACTGGGGTGGGGAAACCCCGGCCACTGTTATAGAACCCTGGCCACTGGGGTGGGAGAACCCTGGCCACTGGGTTATGGAGAACCCCGGCCACTGGGGCCCGGCCACTGGGTTATGGAGAACCCTGGCCACTGGGGTGGGGAGAACCCTGGTCACTGGGGTGGGGAGAACCCCGGCCACTGGGGTGGGGAGAACCCTGGCCACTGTGGTTGGGAGAACCCTGGCCACTGGGGTGGGAGAACCCTGGCCACTGGGGTAGGGAGAACCCTGGCCACTGGGGTGGGGAGAACCCTGGCCACTGGGTTATGGAGAACCCTGGCCACTGGGGTGGGGAGAACCCCGGCCACTGGGTTATGGAGAACCCTGGCCACTGGGGTGGGGAGAACCCCGGCCACTGGGTTATGGAGAACCCTGGCCACTGGGGTGGGGAGAACCCCGGCCACTGGGTTATGGAGAACCCTGGCCACTGGGGTGGGGAGAACCCCGGCCACTGGGTTATGGAGAACCCCGGCCACTGGGGTGGGGAGAACCCCGGCCACTGGGTTATGGAGAACCCTGGCCACTGGGGTGGGGAGAACCCCGGCCACTGGGTTATGGAGAACCCTGGCCACTGGGGGCGGTTATGGGTGGAGAACCCTGGCCACTGGGGTGGGGAGAACCCCGGCCACTGGGTTATGGAGAACCCTGGCCACTGGGGTGGGGAGAACCCCGGCCACTGGGTTATGGAGAACCCTGGCCACTGGGGTGGGGAGAACCCCGGCCACTGGGTTATGGAGAACCCTGGCCACTGGGGTGGGGAGAACCCCGGCCACTGGGTTATGGAGAACCCCGGCCACTGGGGTGGGGAGAACCCCGGCCACTGGGTTATGGAGAACCCTGGCCACTGGGGTGGGGAGAACCCTGGTCACTGGGGTGGGGAGAACCCCGGCCACTGTGGTGGGGAGAACCCTGGCCACTGTGGTGGGGAGAACCCTGGCCACTGGGGTAGGGAGAACCCTGGCCACTGGGGTAGGGAGAACCCTGGCCACTGGGGTGGGGAGAACCCTGGCCACTGGGGTGGGGGGAACCCTGGCCACTGGGGTAGGGAGAACCCTGGCCACTGTGGTGGGGAGAACCCTGGCCATGTAGGGAGAACCCTGGCCACTGTGGTGGGGAGAACCCTGGCCACTGGGGTAGGAAGAACCCTGGCCACTGGGTTAGGGGGGAACCCTGGCCACTGGGGTGGGGGGGGAACCCTGGCCACTGTGGTGGAGAGAACCCTGGCCACTGGGGTGGGGAGAACCCTGGCCACTGGGGTAGGGAGAACCCTGACCACTGTGGTGGGGAGAACCCTGGCCACTGTGGTGGGGAGAACCCTGGCCACTGGGGTAGGGGGAACCCTGGCCACTGGGGTGGGGGAGAACCCTGGCCACTGGGGTAGGGAGAACCCTCGCCACTGTGGTAGGGAAAACCCTGGCCACTGGGTTAGGGGGAACCCTGGCCACTGGGGTGGGGAGAACCCTGGCCACTGGGGTAGGGAGAACCCTGGCCACTGGGGTAGGGAGAACCCTGGCCACTGGGGTGGGGAGAACCCTGGCCACTGTGGTGGGGAGAACCCTGGCCACTGTGGTGGGGAGAACCCTGGCCACTGGGGTGGGGAGAACCCTGGCCACTGTGGTGGGGAGAACCCTGGCCACTGGGGTGGGGAGAACCCTGGCCATGTAGGTGGGGAGAACCCTGGCCACTGTGGTGGGAAGAACCCTGGCCACTGTGGTGGGGAGAACCCTGGCCACTGGGGTGGGGAGAACCCTGGCCACTGGGGTGGCGGATTAGGGGAGGGGCACGGTGGCAGCTGCCACTGGGATTTGCTCGATGGGAGGGAAGGGGGCAAGTATTGTATAAGCTAGCGCAAGCGTTTAATTTGCACCCTATTTTAGAGGGCTAATAACTTAAATGTGTTCTGTGAACATGCTATGTAATGCGCAGAACAATCTTCGCCGTACAATTTCCTTGCGACTGATTGGAAGCTGGATTAAAGCTATATACAATGAAGAGGAAGACATGGATGAAGGGGTTGGAGTTAGGTACAAACGACGAATGTCTCCATATGTAATTTGGCCGCAATGCATCCGCAAGAGGCCGAAAAAACGAGGTAGCGCACAACTTATAGCATGCCTTTATATCAAACGTTAATATCTATCTATGTTGCATGAACATATGGAATTTTATCCAAAAAGTTCCGCCAGATGGGAATGGTTGAGAACTATATTTGGGAATTTCGCTTCCATTTTACCCATACAACGCGCCAGACGTAATGGTAAGTACAATACCATTGAGATCTGCCCCCTATACCCCAATGGTGGCAGACAATTTTGCATGCGCTGGATGCATCGGTTATTCTGATAGGGAAAGAGAGAATTGATTGATAAAGAAGTCTCGCTCATTTTCTATTTACACAATTTTAAAACTATCTTCTCAGAAGTGAATCGCATTCACGGCCACACGCGGGATCCACGAGCGACAACACAACTTCTCCAAGCCTCACCCGTCACAAGGATGCCGAAGCTGGAGGCGAAGAAGATGACCACGCTGGCCATCACCGTCGACGGCATGCTGATCAGCATGGTGCGGCGCGGCCCGTATGCGCCGGCCAGCCGACCGCCGAAGGGCGAGCCGACGGCCGTGCCCAGGTACATCGCCGCGATCATCCACGACCGCTGACCTGAGGTCAGCGTGAGGTCGCCGGCGGCCCGCTGCAGCTGCCAGTTGGCCACCACGCCCCAGCCAGTGGCCAGTGCGCTGGTCGACACGGCCAGCGCGGCCGCCAGCGCGGCGGCGAACTGCACGAGGACGGCGCCTCGACCTGGCGACCCTGGCGACCCTGGCGACCCTGGCGACCCTGGCGACCATGGCGACCATGGCGACCATGGCGACCATGGCGACCCTGGCGACCATGGCGACCATGGCGACCCTGGAGACCATGGCGACCCTGGCGACCCTGGCGACCCTGGCGACCCTGGCGACCCTGGCGGGGTTTGCCTCTCCGCCGCCTCCGCCTCGGCGGGTCTGCAGCTGACGCTGACGTGACAGGTGCGCATTTGCGTATCTTCTGATGTGCGCATCTTCTGATCGGCAGGCGGAGGTGCCATCTTCTGATCGGCAGGCGGAGGTGCCATCTTCTGATCGGCAGGCGGAGGCGCCATCTTCTGATCGGCAGGCGGAGGTGCCATCTTCTGATCGGCAGGCGGAGGCGCCATCTTCTGATCGGCAGGCGGAGGTGCCATCTTCTGATCGGCAGGCGGAGGCGCCATCTTCTGACCGGCAGGCGGAGGTGCCATCTTCTGATCGGCAGGCGGAGGCGCCATCTTCTGACCGGCAGGCGGAGGTGCCATCTTCTGACCGGCAGGCGGAGGTGCTGGACCACCGTCCTGAGGCGCGACGTCGGCCGGCGTCGGGAGTCGGAAGACGGAGAACGGCTGACCTTCGACCTCGGGAAGCATGAGGCGGCTGACCTTCGACCTCAGAAGACAGAAGACGGCTGACCTTCGGCCTCGGGAGACAGAAGACGGCTGACCTTCGACTGCGAGAAACAGGACGGCTGACCTTCGACCGTGAGAAACAGAGGACGGCCGACCTTCGACTGCGAGAAACAGGACGACTGACCTTCGACCGCGAGAAACAGAGGACGGCTGACCTTCGACCTCGGGAGACAGGAGACGGCCGATCCTCGACCGCAAGAGACAGCGGACAGTGAAGGCAGTTGACCTTGGACGTCGAGCGGCAGCCGACAGCTGCGGACAGCCGACAGCTGCTGACAGCCGACAGCTCCTGACAGCCGACAGCTCCTGACAGCCGACAGCTGACAGTTGACAGCTCCTGACAGCCGACAGCTCCTGACAGCCGACAGCTCCTGACAGCCGACAGCTCCTGACAGACCGGGAGGGCGCGCCACAAGACGCCAGCCGCCTGCAGCAGACTCGTGACCGGGCCGCCGCCGCGCCGGCTTTATGGGACGCCCGGCGTCTGAGCGGGCATCCATTACGCGCCGGGCACCACCGGCCAGCGCCGCCGGGCCGTGCTGGTGCGGTCCGCATGCGACGCCACGCGTGGGACGTGACGTGACGTGACGTGACGTGACGTGGCGGTCTGCCGCGGCCGGCTCGATCCTGTTCACGCCGCGCCCGACCAGATCTGGCCGGTTGCGAGGGTCGTCTGGTGGGGGCACCATTGTGTGCTGATGGCCCGGCTGGGTCCGCGGCTGCCACCGTCTTCCACAGATGTCACGATCGCCTGTTGCGACGCAGCGTGACGGTGTCGCGAGGCGGCTGCACAGTGGCACCATGCAATGAGGAAGGTGCACAGCAACCTGATGAAATGAGGAAGGTGAACAGTGACCTGATGAAATGAGGAAGGTGCACAGTGACATGGTGCAACGAGGAAGGTTGCACAGTGACACCATGCAATGAGGAAGGTGCACAGCAACCTGATGAAATGAGGAAGGTGAACAGTGACCTGATGAAATGAGGAAGGTGCACAGTGACATGGTGCAACGAGGAAGGTGCACAGTGACACCATGCAATGAGGAAGGTGCACAGCAACCTGATGAAATGAGGAAGGTGAACAGTGACCTGATGTGATGAGGAAGGTGCACAGGGTGATCCGATAGAATGAGGAAGGGTGGGGGTTAGCCCTAGGTCGATCAACCGAGGGCATCCCAAATATAAACTTTTCCGCAGGTTTGGGCCAATCCATTTCACCAACCTGAAAATAAAAATACTTAATGGATATTATTTGTATGTTTCCAGTTTGCCAGGAGTGTGGCCTGTCCCGGGACAAACTAATTAAAAAAATGGTTATCGAAAAAAGAGCAACTTCCTAACACGAAGGTAGTGCCGAAGCGACTGCTTCCCCTTTAGCTTCGCATTGTGCCGAATCGCATTATTATTTGATGGCAGTTGTCCTACTTTGTATATCCGTCCATCAAAACGAATTACAAACACTACGAAGCGAAAGAGCATGCAACCATCCTGGAAAACACCACATTGCAATCATTTCTAAATGAGCAGTGTGATAATCGATTTGTGAAAACTTGAAATATGATTGCTTGTACTCTTTTAATATAATAATGAGGACAATCATTATCAATACCAAAAAGAAAATACGTTTGATAAATCGCGAGAATACCGTTACCACTAATTAGAGATGTTTTTGGCAACATTACATCTACCTAGGTTGAACATGAGTAGTATGTCGTACTCGATATTTATGCAGCACTCCCGGGATATTTATAAATCTCAAAAACGAAAAGCCGCGTCAAACGTGGACCGCGTAAGAAACGGGAAGCTGAATAGTCCGACCTTAATGACCTTGATATTTGGCCTTGAAGAGCTCGACTGTTTAGGAACGTCCCTCTTAGCTTTGCTACTCGTGATCAGCACATAGAATACTACCCGGGTATCAATTGTGTAGGGGATCGGAAGAGTTGAACCTCAATGACCCTGACATTTGTCATTGAATAACTCAGCTGTTTATGAACCCCACTCTCAGGTGGCATGTTCTTGATGATCCGTGCATCGAATACTACTCGTGTACCAATTTTGAAGGGAATCTGGAAGAGTTCGAACTCGCTGACACTGATATCTAACTTTGAATACCTGAGCTGTTTATGGGCGCCCCTCAAGACGGCCCGGCGATAGATGTGCTGACTGCACCTCCAGCGGTGGGAGTTGCGTTCCCTCGGATCGCGGTGACACCGGTGAGGAAAAAATGAAGAAGTAGCGAAATTCGCAGGAGTTGCGTGGTGGGAATGGCCGGCCAGATGGGAATGGCCGGTCCGATGGGAATGGCCGGTCAGATGGGAATGGCTGGTCAGATGGGAATGGCTGGCCAGATGGGAATGGCCGGTCAGATGGGAATGGCCGGTCAGATGAGAATGGCCGGTCAGATGGGAATGGCTGGTCAGATGGGAATGACCGGCCAGATGGGAATGGCCGGTCAGATGGGAATAGCTGGTCAGATGGGAATGACTGGTCAGATGGGAATGGCTGGCCAGATGGGAATGGCCGGTCAGATGGGAATGGCTGGTCAGATGGGAATAGCTGGTCAGATGGGAATGACTGGTCAGATGGGAATGGCTGGCCAGATGGGAATGGCCGGTCAGATGGGAATGGCTGGTCAGATGGGAATGGCCGGCCAGATGGGAATGGCCGGTCAGATGGGAATGGCCGGTCAGACATGCCGCTAGCCCCTCCCCTGTCCACAAATAGTGCACTTATTCCCTCCCCCCATTGTTATCTACGCCTCACTTGGAGGAGGTGTGAAGGTGTTGAAATGGCACAACAGCGTGGGTGCCACCGTTATCAAGAACATCCTATCTATTAGCCCGCGCCGTCTCTCCGGTCAGATCCTCACACCCTGTCACGGGGGGGGGGAGGGCGGTTAGTAACCCTCCTCTAAAATCCAAACTAAGCATCGCACGAAAATGAAAGAGGTGTCAGCGGAAAGCGCTCGACGAGTAGGGTGCGGGTCCACCGCCCAAAACATTTCCCCCAAAAGAGACGTCACCAGGGGGTTACATTTTCACGACTTTTCACGACTTACATTATGTTTTTTTTTGGCTCTGGGGAGTTCATTTTGGGGATATATGAAAACAAATTATTTTGAATGAGAAAATGACAGCGAGAATCGACGAGGGCTTTAATTTTGTCTGGCCCCCAAAACACTTATTTTTTTAAGCTTCAAAAATTTTTGGTTTTCAAGTATTCTTAAATTTTCCTTTTCTAATGGGTAGAGCAGACCGAGAAACGTTGTTGGAAGTCAACTTGCCCAAATAAAAATGCTTACTTTAGCCAGAATCCTGTATTTGAACTGCAGCTTGCAAATACGCAAACATTATATGTAGTCAAAAACGAAAAAAAAAACATTTACACTCGTACGTTTGGTTGCAACCCCTAAAGATAAGCAGACGCTGAAAGTTTCATCAAAATATCTGCACCCATTAAAACGTGACGACTGGTTGAACTTTTTTGGAGGTGACCTCACTTGACCTTGACTAACTCGTTGATCCTAGCTGACCTGACCTCAAAATTTTGAAACGTCATGCCAAATAGATGTGGGGAAAGGAATGTGCCAAATCTGGGCGCGCTGCCGCGCGCAGTTCGTCCACCATCCGCGAAAAAAAAATATGAGGGGGAGACTTGAAGACCGCCCCCGAGACGGGATGGGTTAACGTGACCGGCACGTATTAGATATCTGAAGGAAGCAATGGTGTCCATGGAGATGACCAATCGTATTTTACTCAAGCTGAATATGTTTACAGTCACTAGACATGTGTAAATACCTCTTTATTGCACCAAATGCTTTCCTTTCTTGGTTGTTGCCGGCAGACCACTGTTTTGCTTGTTCTGGTCTCCATCGGGCTACTGGACATTTATTGCAGGCTATCGTATCGTATTAGCCAAACGGCCGCGGAGTCCCCACGTACGGCTGGGAAGAAGCCACACTTCTCAACAGTCACGTGCAAATGTTCCTCCAGTGTAGGCACCTTTGGGCCAAACGTGACGGTGGTTAAACGTTTCCGAACTCAAACTACTGTATGTATTAATGTAGCTGATAAGTTTGTCCTTCAGATGAAAGGGCAACGAGTGTAAAACATACCCTTTGATATGCAATAGCACTCTGCAAAGCCGTGGCGTAGACTGCAAACGTGGGCACCTGAAAGCCGTGGCGTGCAATAGCACTCTGCAAAGCCGTGGCGAACCGTGGCCCGGATTTGTTCCAGTGGATGGGAACGCCTGAAGAAAGCCCGGCTTCCTACCGATGGCCCTCAAAACTTTTCCGCAATTCCTCGAACTTCAGCCACATTTTCAAAGTTCCCCTATGCAATATATATATATGTATATACATCCATGTATAATATGTATGACGTATATATATATATATAATTAGTCATTTATTTATATAGGCAAAGATGGGTAGATACGCCGGTCCGAATCCAAGCAGTCGGCAAATTCAACAGCTCCATAACTCCGCGGCTTCAATTTCAGTGCACGCGCGCGCTGAGGCCACCTCCGTTCGGCGGATGTTTGTGTTGGATTGGCTGGATCCGCGGCGCTCACGCCGCGCCGTGATGGAACAGGTGGCGGCCAGTTGTGACATTGAGCTGTTTAGCGTGCGTGACCGGCTGATCCAGCCGCTGCTGATCCAGCTGGGCTGGCCGGCTGATCCAGCCGCTGCTGACCCAGCTGGACTGGCCGGCTGATCCAGCCGCTGCTGACCCAGCTGGACTGGCCGGCTGATCCAGCCGCTGCTGACCCAGCTGGACTGGCCGGCTGATCCAGCCGCTGCTGATCCCAGCTGGACTGGCCGGCTGATCAAGCCGCTGCTGTCCCAGCTGGACTGGCCGGTTGATCCAGCCGCTGCTGATTCAGCTGGGCTGGCCGGCTGATCCAGCCGCTGCTGTCCCAGCTGGACTGGCCGGTTGATCCAGCCGCTGCTGATCCAGCTGGGCTGGCCGCCGCCGCCCACGTCAGAGTCGGTAGAGGTCCAGAAATAGGCGGAGAGCATGCATTGTTTGCCGCATGCTCTTGCCGCTGCTGCTGCTGTTGCTTGATGATGGACAGCTATTGACATTGGCGACCATGCTGTCAGCTGGCTGATCGATTTTATGGCGTTGTTATACGCTGCGGAGTGAAAAGACAAGTAACGTGAGTGAAAAACGTGTCAGCGTTGGTGCGAGGCGTGGATATTTGTCGGGAACCGTGTAAGAAATCGCTCGTTTACTGTGTCATGCGTCGAGGGCGATAAAGGTGATTCATCTTGTGTTTCGCTTTCAACCGTCCGGTATGCAAAGTATTAAAATCATCTTACATCAGTGTGTAGTCTAGCTGAAGCATATCACATGCAAAACTGTGTTCATTCAAAGCATATCTTTCGACGGAGTTCCTGCTGGGATGGCTATATGTGCCACGGTCCTATTGCTAAGCGTGACGTGGTGAGGACGTGACGCGGTGAGGACGTGATGTGGTGAGGACGTGACGCGGTGAGGACGTGACGTGGTGAGGACGTGACGTGGTGAGGACGTGACGTGGTGAGGACGTGACGTGGTGAGGACGTGACGTGGTGAGGACGTGACGTGGTGAGGACGTGACGTGGTGAGGACGTGACGTGGTGAGGACGTGACGTGGTGAGGACGTGACGTGGTGAGGACGTGACGTGGTGAGGACGTGACGTGGGTGAGACGTGACGTGGTGAGGACGTGACGCGGTGAGGACGTGACGTGGTAAGGACGTGACGTGGTGAGGACGTGACGCGGTGAGGACGTGGCACGGTGGGGACGTGACGTGGTGAGGACGTGACGTGGTGAGGACGACGGGTGAGGACGTGGCGTGGTGAGGACGTGACGTGGTGAGGACGTGACGTGGTAAGGACGTGACGTGATGAGGACGTGACGTGGTGAGGACGTGGCGTGGTGAGGACGTGACGTGGTGAGGACGTGACGTGGTGAGGACGTGACGTGGTGAGGACGTGACGCGGTGAGGACGTGACGTGGTGAGGGACGTGACGTGGTGAGGACGTGACGTGGTGAGGACGTGACGTGGTGAGCGTGACGTGGACGGGTGAGGACGTGACGTGAGTGAGAACGTGACGTGGTGAGGACGTGACGTGTGAGAGGACGTGACGTGGTGAGGACGTGACGTGGTGAGGACGTGACGTGGTGAGGACGTGACGTGGTGAGGACGTGACGTGGTGAGGACGTGACGTGGTGAGGACGTGACGTGGTGAGGACGTGACGTGGTGAGGACGTGACGTGGTGAGGACGTGACGTGGTGAGGACGTGACGTGGTGAGGACGTGACGTGGTGAGGACGTGACGTGGTGAGGACGTGACGTGGTGAGGACGTGACGTGGTGAGGACGTGACGTGGTGAGGACGTGACGTGGTGAGGACACGTCCGCCGGACGTTAGGCGGCTGTGTCTAGCGCAGTGTTGTCTTCGGGAGCCGCCAGCACATTTTCCAGCCGCACTGTCACAGCCAGATGCCGCACTGTCACAGCCACTGTCACAGCCAGCTAGTGCGGCCTGCCGGTCACGGCTGGGGACGAGTGGTCTAGGGGTAAGATGCCCGTCTCACAATCGAAAGGTTGTTGGCTCGAGTCTCACCTGTCGCTACTCTTCGCCCGCGACCGATCGGCGTGAGAGACTGGCGACGCTACGTGACTCAAGGTCGATGTGTTGTAAAGCCAACAACCAATGACCGGTCACTGTCACCGGTAGCTGCATCAGCAGACCGTGGTGACCAGCAGCCGGACACGGCCACCAGCCGCTGGCTCTCGGTCGTGTGCTGGCCAGCGGCCGTGGACAACACCAGCGTCTGCAGCAGCGGCAGTCAGCTGGCGCGCCGCGTCAGCTGATCGCCGGCGCGCCGCAACACTTCGTCACTACGGCGGCGTCACACGGCTTGGTCGCCGACACACTGTCAGGTTGCAGGCACTGTCACAGCACTGGTCACAGCGGCCGGCCTACGGCGGCGACTCGGTGGCTTGGCGGGTCGGCCGACCCATGGCAGGTTGGAGGCTCTATGGCAGGTCGGTGGCCCTGGGGAAAGTCGGCGGCCCTAGGGCAGGTCGGTGGCCCTGGAGAAAGTCGGCGGCCCTAGGGCAGGTTGGAGGCCCTGGGGAAAGTCGGCGGCCCTAGGGCAGGTCGGTGGCCCTAGGGCAGGTCGGCGACCCTAGGGCAGGTCGGCGGCCCTGGGGAAAGGCGGCGGCTCTAGGGCAGGCCGGCGGCCCTGGGACCGCCGTAATACGCACTTGGTGCAACTTTTACGTAGCTTCAAACCGCACGATATTGCGCCACAAGTTGCCGTTTGATGTAAAATCGGCTCAGCCGTTCTTCAGACAAGCGGGAGGGCAACATTTCCCCCTCCCACGCAGGTCAAGGCTCGAGGCTGAGCAGCGCGGTCAATCTCGGGCTGAGCTTCGGCGTCCCCACGGAGTCGTGATCACAGCTGATTCGCCAGCTATCATAGACACCTCGCCAGCTTCGCCCACGAAAATATGTCGACGTGCAGTTATTTTTATTTTATTTATTTATTTATTTATTTATTTATTCGGTTTGCCACACACAGGAACAGTGCCCCAATTATGGTGGTCCTCATACATACACTCAAACACGCCGCCCATTCGTGACACTCTACTTCAGAATGGTAAAATGGTGACTGGTTAAAAACAATACAGTAAAAAATGAACATGTACGATATATAATGGCCTGATGAAAGAGGTGAGAATGTTTATGTTAAGATCTCGTACATGTTTATGACGAAACACTACAATCACCTTGCAGCAGTTGCATGTAGGAATGCAAGCACAGTGCGTCTGGAGTCCCGAAACATATCCAGTACTGGCTGCACGGCGGTTAATACGTTCGCAGCTCGGGGTAAGCGGGAGAACAGGCTGGTTGCAGCAGCGTTGACGCGGGCACGGGGCACCGCAAACAGGTCGACGCTTCTGGTCCGACGAGACGCGACGCGGAGCGGAAACCTGCCTAGGAGGAGCGGACTCTCGCAGCGGCCGTTCAGCAGCCCGTGAAAAAATGACAAATCGAGTAGCTCTCTCCTCCCAGACAGTCTCGTTACGTTATATTTTGTACAGAGTTCATCGTAATTTCCTAGGTTGTACCTATCACGCCTGGTTCCCGCCAGAAAAGCCAAAAATTTGTGTTGGATGCTCTCCAGCCGATCTAGGTGAGTGCACGCCGCTCCCGCCCACACTACGCTTCCGTACTCGAGTATGGACCTTACGTTGGCGTAGTAGGCCACTACTACAGCTGTCTTGCTGTAGTTGCCTCTAATCCCCTGTAGGCTACGGATTAAGAGGCCCAAGGCTCTATTTCCCCTTCTGACGATGGAGTCGATGTGATGCGAAAAAGTTAATTTGGTGTCAAGAATGATGCCGAGATCTCGTACATGTGTTACTAATTCGAGTTGAGCTGATCCAATCTGAAAACGTATAGGCAATGGTTGAGTTTTGAGAGTGACTCGAAAATGAAAGCACTTGTTGGCACACAGGGTCAGTTTCCAGGTTTTGCACCAATTTTCCAGATAATTTAGATCACGCTGTAACCCGATGCCGTCTTCCTGGCCCTTGATTGTACGGAAAATTTTGAGATGGTCGCAGTACAGAAGGCAAGACGATTCTAAAACGTTGGGAAGATCGTTGATGAAGGCCAGGAAGAGGCTCGGGCCCAACAGGGAACCCTCTGCAACCCCGCTCAGTACCTGGGACCATCCTGACGTCAAACCGTTCACAAGCACACGTTGGCGTCTGTTCATGAAGTACGATCTAAAAAGTGACAGAACTGGGCCAGAAATGCCGTACGAATTTTCCGATTTGTGAAGCAGAAGTCGATGATCAACGCTTTGAAACGCGGAACTAAAATCAGTATAAATTATATCAAGTTGTTGTTTATCCTCCAGAGCCGAAGTGGCATGCGCCAACAGTTCGCACAGGTTCGTCACACAGGACCTCTTTGACACGAATCCATGCTGCCAGTCCGAAATTACGGGCCGAATGTGGGAGATGAACACGTCGCACACAACTTTTTCAAAGACTTTAGAAATGAGCGGGAGCAAACTAATGGATCGGTAGTTACTAGCCAGGTCGCGACGCCCCTTCTTGTGTACCGGAATGATATTCGCTTCCTTCCACTTTTCGGGAAAAATGCCAGTAGTCAAACACTTATTGAAGATAATACTCAGCGGATTCGACAAGATATCGGCGCATTCCTTCAAAATCACAGCGCTGAGGCCATCCGGTCCACATGATTTCGACTTGTCAACTGAAGAGAGCAAAGCTGCAATTCGGAAGGGCGTCACCGACATTCTGGAGAGTGTACCGATCCCGAAGTCACAACAAGGAGGCAGGGCCTCATCCAGTGCTGAAGGCACAGTGAATTTAGATGCGAAGTATCGATTGAACATACTTGCTTTTTGTTCGTCAGCCGAGGCGATTTCATTTTCGAGTTTCAAATTTGACGGCAAAGTTTTTGAAAGCTTCACAGATTTAAGGAATGACCAAAATCTCTTAGGAGCTGTTTTGAAGTCAGCGATCAGACTAATGAGATAGTCACGATATTTCTTCGAAACAAGATCCTTGAAAAACTTTCTCTTCTCGCAGAAATTGGAAACATTGGAAACATGGGCGCTTCATTGGGAAGTCGCCTCTTGGACTGAAAGGCACGTTCTTTCTCACGCAGAGCGGCGCGCACTGCCCCGTCAAACCAAGGCGGGTATCTGCGTGACAGGGTAACCGTCGGAATGTGGTCGCTGACGGCGGCCTAAACAAAGTCGTAGAACAATTCCACTGCCTCGTCTACGGACATGTCTTCCGAAGCTATCCATGGGCACAAGCGAATGATGAATCGTCTGCGGAGGCGGCGGATTCGCTAACTCCGCCTTCTCGGCGCTGGGGGGGGGGGGGCGGAGGACGCCGGCACCTCTGCGCTCACTTGAAGTCGTGAAATTCTCGGAGGCCTCGGTCACGGCCTCTGAGGCCAGTGACCTCAGTGTACGCGAGCGCGCTGACGCCTTTGCGCTCAGTTGAAAATCATCACCGTGACACCAACTCAAAAGTGAAACTGGCAGACCAAGGATTTACGTGGTCTCAGTTAGTTCCACATCGCATAGTTTCTGGTCGCCAATGAGAATGTCAGGACCGATGCTGCTCTGTGACGTTTTCGATGATATGTTCTGTGAAGCTTTGTGTAACGACCACATGCAACTGATCGAATTTAGGCCACCGTCGTTGATCGGTGCGTCCCTCCAGCCAATGCTTTCCCGTTTTCTTCATAGCTTCAAACTTGCTCTAAGCCGTGTGTTTTTCGTCTCAAAGTGATATTTTGAAAACGACTTGTGCGCCATAATTTGATGCGAGGGCGCCACAAGGCATGTAATGCTCCTGCCTGAAATACAACAGACAATTGTTTCATAGTCGCACGCACGGGTGAATCCGACACACAAAGGCGTCGAGAAAAATACGTGACGGAAAATACGGTGCAAAAATTATATTGAACGAATTTGTTTCATTTCACGATCAGCGAAGTTGGGTTTGCTACCCATTAAGTGAAATCAGTGGGCATGGGCGGCATGACTTATGTGTGGGCGATATGACATTGTTGCCGAGGTTTATTTACCCACCGCTACGCCGTGACAGCATTGTTTAATTTCAGCATGACTTGGAGAGGGGATCGATAATGTTTGGAAACAACGCATCCCCATGGCGCCACCTCTTGAATCAAAACTGTACTACTGACCATAATAGGTATAATATGCATGTGACCAGCGGCGAATATTTCCTTTCAACTTGATTACACTGAAGGAATGTCATCAAATGATGTGTATGAGACTGAATCCAATTAAAATGTTCCTGGCCTGATGGGTCATTTCACGCCTAATTACTAGTCAATAACGTTCCACCCGACATAATTTGCTTAAACTTCGCCTCCGGTTATCGTAGTCTCTGAACACGACGTTTGACGTATGGACGTTAAATGTCTCTGGACGTTTAATGTCTCTGTGACCAACAGTGTGCCTGGCACGGTGACGTAAAATATAACGTCATACCACAAATGGAGTTAATGCATCTCTGGAATAGAGAAACTCTGCTTACATCTGAAGCCTGCTACGGGGTGCCTAAGCACGCTATTTTAACCCTCCCCGTTCTCGGGGTCATATCATCACAGCCCGTCTCGAGGGTTGCTACAAACCGCTCTCTAATCTGCAAACTAAGCGTCGCACGAAAACGGAAGAGATGTCATCGGAAAGTGCTCGACGGGTCGGGCCAGACACCACCCCAAAAGTGTTATACCGCCAAAAGTGTTATACCGCCAAAAGTGTTATACCGCCAAAAGTGTTATACCGCCAAAAGTGTTATACCGCCAAAAGTGTTATACCGCCAAAAGTGTTATACCGCCAAAAGTGTTATACCGCCAAAAGTGTTATACCGCCAAAAGTGTTATACCGCCAAAAAGTGTTATACCGCCAAAAGTGTTATACCGCCAAAAGTGTTATACCGCCAAAAGTGTTATACCGCCAAAAGTGTTATACCGCCAAAAGTGTTATACCGCCAAAAGTGTTATACCGCCAAAAGTGTTATACCGCCAAAAGTGTTATACCGCCAAAAGTGTTATACCGCCAAAAGTGTTATACCGCCAAAAGTGTTATACCGCCAAAAGTGTTATACCGCCAAAAGTGTTATACCGCCAAAGTGTTATACCGCCAAAAGTGTTATACCGCCAAAAGTGTTATACCGCCAAAAGTGTTATACCGCCAAAAGTGTTATACCGCCAAAAGTGTTATACCGCCAAAAGTGTTATACCGCCAAAAGTGTTATACCGCCAAAAGTGTTATACCGCCAAAAGTGTTATACCGCCAAAAGTGTTATACCGCCAAAAGTGTTATACCGCCAAAAGTGTTATACCGCCAAAAGTGTTATACCGCCAAAAGTGTTATACCGCCAAAAGTGTTATACCGCCAAAAGTGTTATACCGCCAAAAGTGTTATACCGCCAAAAGTGTTATACCGCCAAAAGTGTTATACCGCCAAAAGTGTTATACCGCCAAAAGTGTTATACCGCCAAAAGTGTTATACCGCCAAAAGTGTTATACCGCCAAAAGTGTTATACCGCCAAAAGTGTTATACCGCCAAAAGTGTTATACCGCCAAAAGTGTTATACCGCCAAAAGTGACGTAGCTAGGGGACCTAGGTTTTCACAACTTACATCATGTTTTTGGCTCTAGGGAGATCATTATGGGGGAGATTTGAGAAAAGAGAAATTTTTGGAATTAGAAATGGACGGCGAAATCGACCATGGCCGTACGATTTTTGCCCGCCCAAAAGTCAATTTTGTAGTTGAAATTTCGCAATTTTGAGCTTTCAATTCTCTTCAATTTTAAGTTTTATTATTGGTAGACCGGACCGAAAAACGTTGTTCGGAGTCGACTTGTTCTCACAAAAATGGTTATTTAAGCCAGTATCTTCGAGTTCAGCTCTTATGGGCAAATATGCAAAACTAATATGTAATACAAACGGGAAAAAAATATTCTGGTGCGTTTTGTTTCGTACTTACAAATAAGGAAACGCTTTAGGCTATGTTAAACCGCGCCGTCTTTCCTGTCAAATCCTCCCACCCCGTCTCGGGGGGGGGGGTTGAAGACCCCCCTCTAAAATCCAAACTAAGCAACGCACGTAAACGAAAGAGGTGTCCTCGGAAAACGCTCGACGAGTAGGGTCCGAGTCCACCCCCCCCCCCCACCCCAAAAAAAAAAAATTATCACAAAAGTGACGTCATCAGGGGCTAGATCTTCACGACTTTTCACGAGATTACATTATGTTCTTTACTCTGGGGAGTTCATTTTGGGGGATATATGAAAAACAAGCCTTATTTGGAATGAGAAAATGACAGGGAAATCAACCAGTGCTATAATTTTTGGGGCTCCCTAAAAGTAAAAAAAACAAACATGTTTTTCAATTTCAAAATTTTGATTTCCTCATTTGCCGCGAAACTAATTGTGTTAGCAAGGCCAAACCTCGCATAGCTGTTCAATGGTCGTTTCCACATATCCTCATACATTTTTAATCCTGGGTCATCTCAGGTCAGGTCACCAGGTCAGGTAAAGTGACCCAACTACACTTGGAGTTCTAGGTGGCATAACTTCCACAATAATTGGGCGATTGCTTTCAGACTTATAACATGTCATGATCTCATCAGGGACCATAATATGTATATCGTTTTTTTTCGTAGCATTGGCCTTAGGTCAGGTCGCTGCCATGGCTCCCCCATTATAGGGCTATGATAAAATATACAAATGTTTCCTGGTTACATATTTCCGCTCGGAATGATCTCACAACGGTTGTGGCATGTAGATGGAAGCTATACTCAATGTTACCGCTGGCAATTTTTTTTCTCAATGACCTCACCAAGGTCTCTGAGGTCACCTGACATCACTACACATTTATACGCATTATATCGCACCGCATTGACCTAGAAGGCTGAACTTACCGTCATTCTGCTTGTATCGCCACGACGTGTCGATTGATACCTTACATAACCTCCCTAGGCCTTGACCTGAGGTCATGAATTCATGACCTTGACCTGAGTTTCGGTTAACCTGACCTTAAATTACACCGCCTATTGTCGGTAGCGCAATTCAAGGACTGCCGAATAGCGTTCGCCGTTTGTTTCTATCTTCTACCGGTCCTGAGATATGTGTCAATAGCTGAGTCCCACCTGATCTGGTCCAATTTTACCTATGATGGCCCAGTGACTTGAATGTTGACCTAACCGAAAAAAGGACCGAAACACTTTCGATAGAGCTCGTCACCAGCTATCCAATGCCGTTTTTCGCTTGTCGCTAGCTAGCATAGTACCAGAGATCTTAGGGGCCAGACATCTGCCCCCCCCCCGGACATGCGAAGTTGGCGCGGACCGCCGGACGTACGAGTGTTAAGCGATATTATGGCGGGAGTGGGCAGTTGCTCCTCTAAATGTGTGGAAAATTCCATTGCCACCAGCACCGCAGGCTATGGACGGCCAACTGTCATTTATTACCCCATTCCATCATTGAAATTGGTGTTTGATAAAAATGTTACTTAGCAGTACAGTTGGCTTGATGTGGATTGGAACAAAATTGAGATAACTTGCAACCTCGCGTACACAAAGATTACTGCGTTTATCGTTGAAGATCACCTAATGCACCATTTCCTCAGCAACCGAGTTCATTTACATCACATGCAATACCTTCCTAACAGTCGAGGCTCTCGTGGAACTCCACATGAGGGCCGCGAGAACAATGAAATGCATAAGGAGCTATCGCTCATTCAGGGTCAGAACCCCGGCGTCCGTAGCTGTTTACGACACCTTGCGTGTCGTAGAAAGCCATCAAATCACTATAATATAATAGTGTCATATTAAAAGTAGATCACGGGGCGTGGATGGCCGAGTGGTTAAGGTGTTGGGCTCTGGGTACCAGAGGTCCCGGGTTCGACACTCGCACCGCTCGGGACATTTCCCAATCCCGCGGCCCACCGGCGAAACAGTGTGGGCGGCGCCATTAGCCGTGAATGTGCAAAAAGCGTGTCGTGAACCACCCAATAAACAAATAAAAGTAGATCACCATTATAAAAGATTGAACACTTTTCGTATTGGGAAATAGACATCAGAGAAGGTGAGCGAGACCGTATATAAAGATTTCATCAGGCTAAAGTGCATGAACGTTCGACTATCTAACGTGTGAGTGTCTAACGTGAAGTAGGTGAATGTAACACCATTGTGTGGTCCAAGGTCTGCTGAACCACAGCCACCAAGAACTGCCCGAGTCTGCTTTTGTGACGCTTGGGTCACGTTAACGGGTGAGGCTCATAAGACCTAACCTCTAAAAGTACATCTACTGAACGTAGGTCTTCTGAAAGTAGATCTTATGAGCTTCCCCCACGTTAACTACCACCGGGCGGACGGCGCGGGGATCCCGGCATCGTCTCGCGCTACCAGCGGCCTTCACCGGCCGCGCAGCAGCCGCGGACAGCGTCACAGCACGCCGCCGGGACGATGTTTCGTCTCCGCTCGCCACCATTTAGCAACCGAGACCGATCTCTCCCCGTCGACGTGGCCAGACCGAGACAGCCGCAGACAAAAGAACCGCGTGCCTGTCAACGTCTGAGTGATATTGTACCGCCCGGGGAGGGCCAACTCACGAAGCTTGTCGAGCTGTCGCGGCTGACCACCGTCCGGCAGCCCCGCATGCCCCCGGGCCACCGCCAGGCCTTTGTAGTCGCCGCCGGCGTCGCTGGCGCGCGCCCAGACAGCTGTGCTATTTTCACCGGCGCTCCTCGCCTACGGAGATGCCGCCGACGGCGCTGTCCATGTGGAGTCTATCGCTGGACGGTGGCCGCGGTGGACGCTGGCTGAGGGCGCGCCCGTCAGCCTGTCAGCCTGTCAGGCTGACGCCGAGACGGACGGGATGCGTCGGCTCAGTTAAGGTAGGTGACGCAACGAGTGAGTGTGTCGCTGTTTGTCGTCGCGTTTGCAGCCGATCCCGCCGACCGCGAATGGCAGCCAAAACACGGCACTCCGCGGCAAGCACGGCACTCCGCACTCCGACCGTGGCACTCCGCGGCCACAAGTGGCACCACCACGGCCACACGTGGCACCACCACGGCCACAAGTGGCACCTCCACGGCCACAAATGGCACCCCGCGGCCAGAAGTGGCACCTCCACGGTCGCAATTGATTTCACGGAAAAATACCGTGAAATCAATTCCGGGAACATCACGGAAGTGCCGAATATGAATTGACGTGACCTCACATGACGTGTTTTGGCCTAATGCGAGGTATATTACCTGACAGAAGAATCGACATTGGAATATCCTGCGGTCGCCACATTTCGTTCATGTGAAGAACATGTCCTCCTTCCCCGGAAAACTTTCATGTGAAGACAACTTTTCATTGTCCCCCTTCACCGGAAAACTTTCAACAACGTCGAGTCGTTCAGCAGGCTATTTACTGTGGTACTGTGATAGCTTTTACCCTGCTGTGTCTCAAGTCAGTCATCTGCAAGCGATGAGCATTCGCAGTGATGAAGTAAACGTCATTGCTTCCACATGTTCGATGTCAAATGCACCCTGTGCTCAAAATGACGTCGAAGGATTTAAGGGATGTGAATGTCCTAGCAGAAGAAACACACCAGGATACTTATATCTATGTTATTGTGAGTAATACTTTTCATGTATTCTTTGAGAAAAGCTTCCTCATATTACCCTCAGTATCGGAAACATCAAACCACTCTCACCATGAATAGCCGTTTTGTGTCATACTAAACGGCATACCATGCCCTCATATTATGCCCTAACTACAGCATAGTAAAATATTAATCGTAAACTGTGCACCTGTTCAGGGCGCCCCATGCAATAAACTATTATCCTTTGATGTCCCACGAATATATGAGCTATCCTAATTCGATCCCACCGAGTCTCTACAGCATGGCAGTACCTTTGACAGCCTGACAGCATGTGCCTATGACAGCCTGACAACATGTGCCTATGACAGCCTGACAACATGTGCCTATGACAGCCTGACAACATGTACCTTTGACAGCCTGACAACATGTGCCTATGGCAGCCTGACAACATGTCGTACCTTTGACAGGCTGACAACATGTCGTACCTGTAACAGTTACGTATGACAACATATCGTACCTATGGCAGTTACGTATGACAACATGTGTCCTTGGTAGTTCCGTATGACAACATGTCGTACTATTACGTATGATAACATGTCGTACCTATGACAGTTACGTATGATAACATGTCGTACCTATGGCAGTTACGTATGACAACATGTCGTACCTATGGCAGTTACGTATGACAACATGTCGTACCTATGGCAGTTACGTATGACAACATGTCGTACCTATGGCAGTTACGTATGACAACATGTCGTACCTATGGTAGCTACGTATGACAATCAGCTACATATTATCAATGTTTGATGTGTTGCAAAGCATATTTAACAAAACATACTTTATGATGGAAATGACCAAAATACAATGAAAAGTTGTGAACTGCAAACACTCGTCAGTTCATGTGAAGATCTGAAGACGGCTGAAGTGAACCTAACTGAACTGAAATGAACTTGAACTGAACCTAAACTAAAAATGACTTGTGTCCGAAGCATTTCGTGCACTTTGGGGAATTTCCCTCCCAATGTTGAACAATACAATGGCATATTGCAAACCAGTTCTGAAATCATTATAATAATGTTCATGCGAGCCATTCCCCATCTGATGCAACTATAGTGCATTCATTATTTTAAGAACGTTCATGCCATTCATTCTTCAATTCACTCAACTGTAATCAGGCGCGCACCCAGGACTATTCCATGGGGCGGGGCCCGGACCGAAAAGGGCACTTGGGCGGCTCCAAAAGGGCACTTTACGGCCCGGGGCACACACGGGCCCGGGGGGGGGGGCGTGAATTTTCCATGCCGCATAGGACAGGAAAGGGCACAGGGGAATGTTATTTTAGACCAAAAGGGCGGTTTTGGGCCAAAGGGCACCTTTGGCACAGGCGGGGCACATAAGGCAGGTGATTTTTGGCTAAATTTGGAACATTCCGGTCAAGAGGGCACTTTGGTCTCATGGGGGAGGCTGAGGACGAGCTACTGGGCGGCCGTGTCGGTGCATTGACGGCACGTTAAACTTTCGATAAACATTCTGCCGTTGAACTGAAATCCATGGTGGTGGAGCCAGGGTTCATGCAACAAGCTCTGCTTAGCAATAGAACCCTGGTTCCTAAAGGCACCCCAACAACAACTCGGACTAATTTTTTTTCTTCAATCTACAAGTAGGGCGGTAGGTGTCTATATTTGGTTACAGATGTTGTGAACAGGAGCTCGTTGATAATGATGTAGTTACTGGCAACTGGAAAACTAGCATACAAGTTTGCTATTCGGTTCAATGCAGCCTGTATTTTAGTGCACCCAGAGGAAGGAAGGGAGCACCTCTTCCTAAAGTTCGAAATGTTTCTTTTCCGAACCTGAAATCCTGAAATTAATGGCCAGCAAATCCCTTCCCCATCGCTAAGGAAGCATGTCCTTCTGAAAGTGACTGCTCGGGACACCAAATCGTATTTCCTGAGCAAACAACAGCAAACAACAACGCCAAACGTTATCCATTCCCGCTCCCCTTCTTTCCCAAGGAAATGCTGGATGCGCTTCTGTGTACATGGTTCTGCTTAGCACATCGAACAGCTATGCTATTATATTTCCGCTACTACTGCTCCCGACGGGCTTATGAAGCCCATCGGGTGGTATATCAGGGGAGTTTAATTGTCACATCGTGATTGTCCGATAAATGAGTTGTAAATTTGAACGCATCGTTGAAGTCGATTGGCAAAAGTCGTCTGTGGGGTGCGGCATGTCGCCTCCATTGTGTGCGACAATAGCCGCCAGCTGCTTGGATTCAGGGAGGTCGTCTGTGGGACAAAGCATTGGCAGTGGCTGACCGGGAATTGGTAGGATGATGATGTAAATGCTGACCTGTTGCATTGCATCTACCTATTGCTGTATTGGCCTATACGTACTTACGTATGCTTACAATCACGCAGTTGATGTCTATTATCGCACAGAATCGCGCTGAGGAAATCAGTTGGACGAACAGCTAGGGACGTAGGGATTAGGGACGTAGCGGCCTATGGTAATGCAGCCAGTCGAAGCGGGCCCAATAGACTGCAGCAAAGACAAGGGTATGATGATGTGAAGGAATGCAACGGTAGTGGAAATGCAAGGGCAGGTGAGCAATATTCGTCCAAGCAGATTAAGAATGCAACAAAAGCAATGAATAATGGTGATGTGCCTGTTCACATTCGTTCGTGCGTCGTTCCAGTATAATCATTTGAACGTTTTCTGAAAACAACGTTTCTCGGCGTGGTCTACCCATTACACAAATGAAAGATTCGGAAGTGAATAACTCAAATTTTACCAGTTTGAAAAACAAAATTGCATGGACGAATACTTTGAGAATCAGAAGGCCACTTCTAATTTTCACATCTCTTCGTGTGCACGTGTTACGTTACGTTACGTTACGTTACGTTACGTTACGTTACGTTACGTTACGTGAAACAACACTACTTGCGCTGACGAGCTTGATATTTGCCGTGGCTAAGCCGGTCAGCTTCGTGTCGATCGGTTCATCGGTTTGCGAGGTATATTGGTTGAAAACGGGCCGACCAGATGCGCACAAAACTGGCCACATGCCGAGCCGTGATATTGCCGAGCCGTGATATTGCCGAGCCGTGATATTGCCGAGCCGTGATATTGCCGAGCCGTGATATTGCCGAGCCGTGATATTGCCGAGCCGTGATATTGCCGAGCCGTGATATTGGCGAGCCGTGATATTGCCGAGCCGTGATATTGCCGAGCCGTGATATTGCCGAGCCGTGATATTGCCGAGCCGTGATATTGCCGTGCCGTGATATTGCCGAGCCGTGATATTGCCGAGCCGTGATTTTGCCGAGCCGTGATATTGCCGAGCCGTGATATTGCCGAACCGCGATATTTCCGAGCCGTGATATTGTCGAGCCGTGATATTACCGACCCGTGATATTGCCGAGCCGTGATATTGCCGACCCGTGATATTGCCGTGCCGTGATATTGCCGGGCCGTGATATTGCCGAGCCGTGATATTGCCGAGCCGTGATATTGCCGAGCCGTGATATTGCCGACCCGTGATATTGCCGCTTCATATGTTGAATCTACGGAAGACTGACGATTTGCACAAAACCTGGGCTCGCACCACCTTCACTTGTGTCTCGCTTGCAACACATTGACCCAATCGCACCGAAATGGTGCCCTGGGGATAGCCAAATCTCTGGACTTCCGTGTGGTTCCAAGCACGGATCAATGCCGCTCAGCCTTTCCACAACACTCTTCGGTGTGCACAACACAGGGTTTTTCTTCAAAAAATAAAAATCCATGTCGTCTGATAGATGGCAGATGTATTTCAACTATGGTACGTGTAATACGATGCACCTGGGATCTGGAGGTGTACTATTTAGATATGCGATAGAAGGTGTCGATGTGATAGAAGAAATCGATGTGGTTGAAGAGGTAGAATAGTTGAGCGTTAGTTTAAGTGACCCTCAAGCAGAAAAATGCGAGCAAAAAGCAGGGCAAGCAGAATGCTATGATTCAGTAATAGGAGTGTGAGATATCAAAGCAAGGACATTATGCAAGTAGTGCACTTTGTCTAGCCTCGTCTCCGTCTGGAATATCGCTCGTACAGACACGAGACCGTTCCTCTAAGCATATATAGGCATGCTAGAATGAATGCAGTGCAAGGCCACCAGGCGTAATTTCCACAAGTCTGGCTGAATGTTGCCAAGTTCATCACCATTGTTACCCAGACTTTGATGACGCAGTTACGTCATCCTGAGGAAGGCCTGTGGCCGAAACGTTGATGTTGTGCTTTGTGGTGAGAATATAGTTTCTCTCTATGTGCCACTTATTGCTTAATTTGTACCCAGACTTCCATCATCACCACTTAGATGATGTTCGCAAAGAGCGGCGCCCCGCGGCACCAGTGCACGAGACATGCTTCATAATTATTCACACCCTGGTGATGATTGGTGGTAATTAACAATCCTATAGATGTCTGATCAAGCAATTGCCCGCTCTGCGTTGTCTTTGGCTCCAGGTACAGCTGGCCACCGATTGTTAGTTCCGATTGATGCCTTGTGAGCTTGCAGACTTGCTTCTGCAATGTTTTTGTTTGCACGCGACCTATTCTGTTCAGCCTGGTTTACCATGCCAAGCGCCGGTAGGGATGACATGTGAAATGAATGGCAGGAGCCATATATATATTTCTTTTGGACCAATACACCAACATAAATGACTGTCACATGTGACATATCATATTGGTGTTAAAGTATTGCTGGTCCTTAACAGCACTAGACCCAAATTGTGTTGTTCAAGTGAAAGCATGCTCTGATGTGGTTTGGTTCGGGTATATGTCGCAAGCTTTGTTTAGGCATAGCGAAGGCTCAGATCCAAATAGCAATCCCATCAAAGTGCCGGAACGAAATGCTGAATGTAAAAACGGCTCTTCTGGAAATGTCTCGTACAGCTCGCCTTTCTGATGACAAGGAAACAGCACGTCAGTAAAATCCACCTCTGGGACAGGCACTGCACCAGGATACTTGCACCAAGGTCACCTGCGAACTGCACTATCATACTGCACCAAACCACCTGTGAACTGCACTATCATACTGCACCAAACCACCTGTGAACTGCACTATCATACTGCACCAAACCACCTGTGAACTGCACTATCATACTGCACCAAACCACCTGTAAACTGCACTATCATACTGCACCAAACCACCTGTGAACTGCATCATCGCAGCCATGACGTGAACTCTCGCAGGGTCACCTGAGAAATGCACCATCACACTGCACCAGACCACCTGAGAATTACACCGTCGCACTACACCAGGCCACCTGCGAACTGCACCGTCACGCTACACCAGACCACCTGCGAACTGCACTGTCATATTGCACCAGGGTCACCTGCGAACTGCACCGTCATACTACACCGGGGTCACCTGCGAACCGCACCAACACGGGTATGACGTTCAGAGATAAAACAGCCAGACGTCCTCGTCATAAATACACCATTGTGCCGCAGCCCAGCCTCAGTGCCAGCACAGTAAGACCAACACACCGAAATAGCTGGCAGTTGAAAACAAACTGCGCCGCAATCGAAACGATGATGTCATGTTCAGTCATCAAATTGTGACGGGTGCCAGTTTACTGGTGGCGGGTTCGCTGAACGGCTGTGTTCAAGGCCGTGGCTGCTGCCGCAAGTTGAATGCATGGTTGATGCCGCCATGGTAAAGGCCGTGGCTACTGCGGCCTTGCACGCGCCCTGGAGGGGAGGAACGAAATCCGCCCACCCATCCGGTTTTTCGTACATAACGCCAGATTTTACTGGCCGATATACGCCATGGTTTGTGTACCTGCTTAGAAATGACTGGCGCGTTGTATAAAGCAAAAAAAAAAACGAAATCGGTCGAAAAATGTCCGAGTTAGGGACCGTTAAAGTAAAAAACAAAACAAAAAATATCGGCGACAGACCACAAAAATCGTTGCTGATGCGTTTCCCGTATATTGACAAAAGGGAAGTGTTCTTGGCAACACTAGCGACTTGTTTGATGTATATTGTTATGCTGTATTGTTTCAAAGTCATGTTAGCTCACCGAGGTCAAGTCAGGTCAAGTTCATGGCAGGTTAATGGAACCAACCTTGGTCAACTGGAATGCTGTCATAAAAGCAAATGACTGTCATGCGATTGATGTCACTTTGCATGTTACTCCCTACACATCCTGAAAACTGCTGTTTGTTATTGTGTACCGGAGCGTTTCCATACTTTATTCATGTACTTCACTCCTTTCTTTGCGAAGCCGATTGCGCCGATCCGCCCGACGGAGCGGTCGGGATGGGAGCCCAGTTCCGGTAACTGGAGCAGGTAATGACCTAATAAAGTACTCCTATATAGGTGGCCTGGGGTCAAATGGCGGATCTGACATCTGTATTGCATCATTAGTAACATCCAAAACATCATTAATGCCAATTTTGAAGCATTTAAACACAACCACAGCGATCCATAACAATGACAAGCCAAGCCACGCAAAACCAGAAACTTTTGCTATTTTGACCTCATTTGACCTTGAAGATATTGACCTAATGCCATGCAATTTGTACACAACATAATTCACTACTGTACCCACCAACCCTGTACATTTTGTTGCTACAACTTTAGTAGGAGCCGATACCTTCGGGGGGCCGGAATCCCCCCTCCAGTGCGCGTAATTTTCAGAGGCACTCCAGGGCGCGTGTTAAAGGGATGGCTGCTGCAGCCATGTTAAAGGGATCGCTGTTGCGGCCATGACCGCTCATGGAGTGTTCAGTACTATCTGCTCGCACCTAGCCAGAGCCCGCTGTCCACTCCGCCGTGACATTTTTTTCTTCTCGCGGATCTGACTGCTCGTTACCGCAGTTCTTTATCTGTCATTTTCGTGGGTGACACCCGTCGCTCGTTCTCATTTCTTTTTCTAGTGGGGGACACCCGTCACCCCCGGCTCTCGTGGTCGTCGTACTTCCGTTCCCTCAGTTTCTCTGTGTCCTTTATTTGCATTCCGTTAAGTAGCGTAAGAAGGACACGGACGCATGCTCGCAAACGGACTCGGGTTCGGAATTTCCCCCTCTGACCTGATGACCATCCTGATGACCACTTGATGACCATCGCACGGCACCTGACCCGGCCCTGATCCCCCCAACCTCTCGACAAAACCATTGATGACCCGCGCCGGACGAATTCCCCTTGATGACGCCGTGGAAGCCCTTTACGCCTGGCCGACCCCTGCTCTCAGACCTCTCAGACCACGAGCCGTCTCACAATCCGGACCAGACCATCACGATCCACGCCGCTGATCCACGCCGCTGATCCACACCCGAACCAAACCGCGCTTTTCCAACCTGAGCCAGTCCAGCCCTGCCCAGACAGTGCTGGCTCGTGCATCGTTGTCAAGCCTGTCGGGGAATCCGTTTCCTTCGCCGTATCAGCGTTTTCTGGCCGCCAAAACAGCTCCTTACCATCTGCTCCCTAGTCGGTTCTGGCATTGAAGCGTCGGAACCCCGGCATAGAGAAAAACTCGGTGTTACCTTCCACATCTGAAACTCAAATCGATCGAAAAATTCCACTTTTAGATGTACTTGTAAGTCCCACTGAATAATAAAAAAAATTAATTATTGAGATATTAAATCCAAAAAAAAACTCAAATACATTGTTGTGATTAGGGAACCTATAATTGGTGACAAATGAACGAACTACGCCTTCTCATGCTTTCTGTGATAATTATAATTAAAAGCATAATCTTTTAAAAAGTAAAGAATGAGGACTAACACTACTGCAAACTAATCACCCAATCGGATTAGAATGCGATGTTTCAAACACTTCAAAACATATTTATTCTTTAGAATATTGACTTCATGATAACACAGCTTGTCAGGATGGTGAATAGTCAAAACACTTCCAGTATTTCTTCTCCAAGCTATGCAACAGTCTAAATTGTGTTTCTGCTGTGCAATTTCGAATCCCCCACTTACTTATTTTAGCGCCAAGTAAGGGAATTACTCCAGCGGAAATGAAACCTGACCATTACCGGGATTAGTTCCGTCGCGTATGATCCCTTTGCTACAGCTCTCCCCCTCACCGTGCTGGAGGCGCTGCCGCCCAAGTAAAACCGTGTCAGCAGCGAGCAGCGAGCATGTGTTGAGCTTGCAGGAGCTCGCGCTCAGCGAGAGCCACGGCTTTCTCTTACGTCTGATGTGTATTTGAGATGCTTGAGGGCGACCCATTCCATTCCATTCGACACCAGGACATTTCTGAATCGGTTGGTTAAGATTGATCTACGACTTGGGAACTTATTGCTCTTGCCCCTGTCCCTGCCCATGTCCGTGCTCCTGTCCCTGCCCTTCCTCACGCGCCTGTCCCTGCTCCTGCCGCTACTCACGTCCCTGCTCCTGCCGCTACTCACGCCCCTGCTCCTGCCCCTGTCCCTGGTCCTGTCTCCACTCCTGCCCATGTTCCTGCTCCTGCTCCTGTCCCTGCTCCTCTCTTGCCCCTGCTCCTGCCCCTGCCCCTGTCACCGTCCCTCTTCTGCTCCTGCTCCTGCCCCTGTCACTGTCCCTGCCACTGTCCCTGCCACTGTCCCTGCTCCTGCCCTGTCCCTCCCCTTCTCCTGCCGCTGCTCACGCCCCTGCTCCTGCCCCTGTCCCTGATCCTGTCTCCGCTCCTGCTCCTGCTCCTGCTCCTGCTCCTGCCCTCTCCCTCTCCTGCTCCTGTTCCTATTCCTATTCATGCTCCGCTCCTGCTCCTGCTCCTGCTCCTGCTCCGGACGGCCATCCACTACTGCTCTGGACGGCAGCGACGGTCTGCGGTACGTGGCGGGGGAGCTGCGGGCAGCCGCCTCGGGGGGAGACGCTGTTGCTCAGCTCGGTGACGCTGTTGCTGGACGCCATGTGTGACCGGCTGACCAACCTGTCACCTCTCCCCCCCCCCCCCACTCCCCCACTCCATCACTGCCGACAACTGCGCTGAGCTGGGCGCCAGGACGCCGACTAGAGAGACGATCACGCCCGGGGGGACGCCTAATATGAGGCCCCCGGCCTGAGTGACGCAGGGCGTTACAGGGAGCTCCTAGGGTGAGCAGCTTCTATTTGGCCGCCGAACGTAGAGCCGTCTTTGTACAGTCGACTGGTTCCAGTCGTGTCCCAGTCGTGTATTAGTCGTGTCCCAGTCGTGTCCCAGTCGTGCACTAGTCGTGTCCCAGTCGTGTATTAGTCGTGTCCCAGTCATGTCCCAGTCGTGTACTAGTCATGTCCAAGTCGTGTACCAGTCGTGTACTAGTCGTGTCCCAGTCGTGTCCCAGTCGTGTCCCAGTCGTGTCCCAGTCATGTCCCAGTCGTGTACTAGTCATGTCCAAGTCGTGTACCAGTCGTGTACTAGTCGTGTCCCAGTCGTGTCCCAGTCGTGTCCCAGTCGTGTCCCAGTCGTGTCCCAGTCGTGTCCCAGTCGTGTCCCAGTCGTGTCCCAGTCGTGTCCCAGTCGTGTCCCAGTCGTGTCCTAGTCGTGTCCCAGTCGTGTCCCAGTCGTGTCCCAGTCGTGTCCCAGTCGTGTCCCAGTCGTGTCCCAGTCGTGTCCCAGTCGTGTCCCAGTCGTGTACTTGTCATGTCCAGTCTGTCCAGTCTTAGTCGTGTCCCAGTCGTGTCCCAGTCGTGTCCCAGTCGTGTCCCAGTCGTGTCCCAGTCGTGTCCCAGTCGTGTCCCAGTCGTGTCCCAGTCGTGTCCCAGTCGTGTCCCAGTCGTGTCCCAGTCGTGTCCCAGTCGTGTCCCAGTCGTGTCCCAGTCGTGTACTAGTCGTGTCCCAGTCGTGTCCCAGTCGTGTCCCAGTCGTGTCCCAGTCGTGTACTAGTCGTGTCCCAGTCGTGTCCCAGTCGTGTACTAGTCGTGTCCCAGTTGTGTCCCAGTCGTGTCCCAGTCATGTCCCAGTCGTGTATTAGTCGTGTCCCAGTCGTGTCCCAGTCGTGTACTAGTCATGTCCCAGTCGTGTACTAGTCATGTCCAAGTCGTGTCCCAGTCGTGTCCCAGTCGTGTCCCAGTCGTGTCCCAGTCGTGTCCCAGTCGTGTCCCAGTCGTGTACTAGTCGTGTCCCAGTCGTGTCCCAGTCGTGTCCCAGTCGTGTCCCAGTCGTGTCCCAGTCGTGTCCCAGTCGTGTCCCAGTCGTGTCCCAGTCGTGTCCCAGTCGTGTCCCAGTCGTGTACTAGTCGTGTCCCAGTCGTGTCCCAGTCGTGTCCTAGTCGTGTCCCAGTCGTGTCCCAGTCGTGTCCCAGTCGTGTACTAGTCGTGTCCCAGTCGTGTCCCAGTCGTGTACTAGTCATGTCCAAGTCGTGTCCCAGTCGTGTCCCAGTCGTGTCCCAGTCGTGTCCCAGTCGTGTCCCAGTCGTGTCCCAGTCGTGTCCCAGTCGTGTCCCAGTCGTGTCCCAGTCGTGTACTAGTCATGTCCCAGTCGTGTACTAGTCATGTCCAAGTTGTGTCCCAGTCGTGTCCCAGTCGTGTCCCAGTCGTGCACTAGTCGTGTCCCAGTTGTGTCCCAGTCGTGTCCCAGTCATGTCCCAGTCGTGTATTAGTCGTGTCCCAGTAGTGTCCCAGTCGTGTACTAGTCATGTCCAAGTCGTGTCCCAGTCTTAGTCGTGTCCCAGTCGTGTCCCAGTCGTGTCCCAGTGTCCCAGTCGTGTCCCAGTCGTGTCCCAGTCGTGTCCCAGTCGTGCACTAGTCGTGTCCCAGTTGTGTCCCAGTCGTGTCCCAGTCATGTCCCAGTCGTGTATTAGTCGTGTCCCAGTCGTGTCCCAGTCGTGTCCCAGTCGTGTACTAGTCATGTCCCAGTCGTGTACTAGTCGTGTCCCAGTCGTGTCCCAGTCGTGTACTAGTCATGTCCCAGTCGTGTACTAGTCATGTCCCAGTCGTGTCCCAGTCGTGTCCCAGTCGTGCACTAGTCGTGTCCCAGTTGTGTCCCAGTCGTGTCCCAGTCATGTCCCAGTCGTGTATTAGTCGTGTCCCAGTCGTGTCCCAGTCGTGTACTAGTCGTGTCCCAGTCGTGTCCCAGTCGTGTCCCAGTCATGTCCCAGTCGTGTCCCAGTCGTGTACTAGTCATGTCCCAGTCGTGTCCCAGTCGTGTACTAGTCATGTCCCAGTTAGTCGTGTCCCAGTCGTGTACTAGTCATGTCCAAGTCGTGTACCAGTCGTGTACTAGTCGTGTCCCAGTCGTGTCCCAGTCGTGTCCCAGTCGTGTACTAGTCATGTCCCAGTCGTGTACTAGTCATGTCCAAGTCGTGTCCCAGTCGTGTACTAGTCGTGTCCAAGTCGTGTCCAAGTCGTGTCCCAGTCGTGTCCCAGTCGTGTCCCAGTCGTGTCCCAGTCGTGTACT